>JAKSZP010010779.1:0-119340 GCA_022478985.1 Massospora cicadina | reverse complement strand
CCCCACCAGAGAGGATATGGCTGCTGCAGCAGCTATGCCCTTTGTATACAAAAACACCCCCATTACCACCACCTAAACACATCTCCCAGATGATACCATACTTGTGGTGACCTTTGCAAAACTCCCCTCACACCTTCCCCCTCAAACACTTTATGAGGAGTTGATGTCAGGGCTGTCCACTTATAGAAAAGACCCCACCCTCCATTTCATTGTCTCAAGTGGTGTTGAGCGCCTTGCAGCACCTTGGGCAATGGCCATCATTACCCCCCACCAGCTGAACATGGTCCAGCATATCCCACTGCATGCCTATACCCCATCCACACCCAACCATTTCTTTTGGGCTAACATTGACAATAGATGCACAGTTTTCCCCCACTGCCATGAATTGGGTCATACTAAAAAGGTATATCAATACAATTCAAACCCTGCAAAAACTTCCAACCCCACCCATGAGGCCAAACCAACAGTGTTTGAGTGGGAATTTTGGATGCCCCCACCCCCCAGGTTGTGTGCTCAATGAATCAGCAGCAAAGTCTAGTAACTCAAATCCAAGCTGGCCAATATACACTCATGTTAACTGATTGGGAGCAGGTTTGAAACCATATTCAATCCAAAAATTTACCACCCTAAAACTTACCCAACCACAGCCACCTATCACCAAATCAATCCAATTTAATCAAAATCCCTGGGACAAATAGATGAAGTGACCAAATCCAGTGAAATTGTTTTACCACCAAAGTATAAAATTGATTTAGAAACTTATATGAATTCAGACTTTGATTCCTCAGCACCGCCCAACCAATATGTCCCTAGACCCAACGTTATCCTATACCAAAATGACACCAGCTTTCTGAGGCCGCGGTGGCCTCACCCAAAAATTACCATCTTTGTGAAGCTGTGGCAAAATTTGTCACTGAATTTAAAAAAGAACTGAACCCCCTTGTTCCCCTCAATTTTCCTACTATTGCAAAAGAGGAAATCACACGCCTCTATAAAGCTGCAACCACCGCTGGCAAACATGTCATTGAACTGGCAGATTTTTCCATATCTACACATGTCACCAGAGCCAACATTGCAAAATTAGCCCAACTTCCTGATGCCCACATCCAAGATGAACTCCATGTTGCCTAACTCATAGAAGCTTTGATCCAGGTCTAAATTGTCAATCTCAACAACTATCTACTTCACCTCAACCATCATCCCACAGATGCACCAACCCCCTTGCTATCAACATTGATCTGCTTCTTCAATGCTGAACCTGATGATGATTTACCTGATCCCTCCTCTCCCTCTGTCATGGTAGGATAAGCAGCTCGCTGCTGTGCCACCTGGTAGGTTGTTTTTTCGTTTCTTCTATGTTTCTCACTACTCATTTAGGGTGGTCAGTTCATAGTTTGCTTGGTTTATTTTTGGAGTTTCTGTTTTGGTATTGTCCATCCTCTGGTCAGGTTGCCTCATTCAAATAAAATAAATAAATAAATTGGGTTTTTAATTATCATGTATAAAAATTTAGCTATAGTTTTTAATGACATAATTTAGAATTCAATTGGCGGTCAATCATAATCTGTAGAGATTATTTTATGCCCCATGAAATGATTTGTGGAGTGAACTAAAAGTACAAGAGAGTGATGAGAAAGGCAAAAGGGGTCAAGTTGGCTGCCCCTCTGATCCCAGATAAACCGTGGCTTAACGCTGGCGTTATATATTGGTTTGACCAACCAACTGGGATATTTTTTATATAATTATTTTTTTACTTAAGCTAATAATTATATAGAGGATTCATTGATTCTTAGTAATCATTTCAATCCATGGGCCACAGTTATATATATATGGCTTATTATTGATTTACTATTAATAAAGCCCCTAATCCCCACAGGTGCATTTCTCATTCCATTTAAGTATAAACCACAATACTATAGCCTCAATTGGCTTATTGCCTTCTATTTTAGTTCAGCTTAACTATGTTACTTTGCCCCATGTTAGCATAAGAACATTAATAATAGGGGCCTTGAAATATTATGGTTATATGCAAGAATTAAAATCATATCCAGCATATTTAGATAAAACTATCATAACAAGTTAAAAATGGAAATGCCCCAAAAACTATTCACTCATTTTCTTGGCCTAATATGAATATTATGCCTATAGTCCACCTCACTTAGAAGCTGCTTAGTAACTATGAAATTACCAACGAGAACTTTAGTAAAGAGTATATCTGAGTGAGATTGTCATCTGTAAGAGGGTTTGTTTTCCTCAGTAGCTAGTTTTAGTCTACTGTCAAGTATACTATAGCAAGCCTCAGAGACACTGGCAGTATTAGATACTAAAATGTAATCTCTTATTTAATTAATAAAAAACTATTTCTGAAACTTAGATTTTCTATGGTTAAGTTTTTACCCAGATTGATGTCCTCAAACAGTATCTGGTTCAGTTGAGTGTATTGACCTTCACATCTGAAATAAAATGCCCAAGCGCCAATATCAACAGTGGCGCTCACTACAGGGGCCACCTTGTTCCCCTGAGCATTTAATTATTAAGTATGAGTTCAGATATTCTAATTGAGTACTATCTTGCAGTAAAGGTAGTGCAATCCTTCTGATTCAGTGGTGGTTGGCCACAGGGCCTCACAAAATTATTTCTATGAGATTTGGCAAGTATGAGCAGACTTGAATGCTCAAGTTGGTTTACTGGCTGACATGATAAACTATGAGCATCAAGTAGAATAAGATAACAGTTATGGAAGCTCATCAAAGCCAACTTGAAGGCCTAGATGAGAATATTTCTGAAGCTGTGCCCTGTGTTACCCTGCCTTATTAGGAAAAAGAACTCCGTACATTGGGAAATTACAACGTAGGGACAAAAGGTCAGGTCCTTAGTGAGTGAAAACATCGCCTGAAAGCGGACTTTATCACCACTTATTAAATGATTGTTAGTAATGAAATCACATTACAGACGGAATGCCACCATTTTTCTTAATTAATGAATCAATTTAAGTTGGAGATCCATCAGGATCTATGCAATTTGCTACCGAGGTCAAGTTGCTCTATAAATTTGCTCAACAGAATCTGATATTGAGGGTGATAAAGCAAGGTTTGCATGTAACTTGCTGTTGTTTTCCCATTCATTATAACTGTTGGAGCTTTCGCGCCTCCTGATACTATGATGGCTCCAATTTTTGTCATTTCCCATGCACAACTTACAAACTCAGCAAGTTAGGGAGGCAGCGCAAGACCTTATGCTCTGCAGCCATAGAACTTAGTTTCAGGTTAACCCTGTCAGTTTACCAAATTTTGATAAGAATGCAAACATGCAAAGTTTCTTGATCTCTTTGATATTAATATGGATTGAGTGTATAAAAAAGCTAAGTTGGAAGCTGGAGTGAACTTTCTGGATTCCAAAAGTCAGGAGTTGGTCATGCTTAAGTTAAAGAAGGCTGGCACGTCCTACCATAATCTTAGGAACTTTTTATTAAGGAGTTTGTCAGTGCAGAAAGGATGACCACTCAAAAAGGAATCCTTAATATCTCTTATAACAAAGGTGAAACTCTAAAAGTTTTTGCCAAAAATTTTTTATTTGGAGGTGCAGACGTTTTTGGGGCTAATGTAATAACTGTTTTTGATGCCCAGATCACTCTAAGCCATTCCTGTGAGCCTTACAAGGAATTGTAATAGGTTTTGATACAAGATTTGAATGAGAGTAATTATATTACACACATTATAAATTATCTCTGGCAATGTGCCATCACTTTTGAGCACCTAGAAAAAGTGATTTAAGCTTTGTGACCCTCAACTTAGGGAAATTGTAACGCACTGGCTCCTTACAATGAGCCATGAATGAATTGGGAAGCAGGGCCCAATTCCATAACTAAAGGGCAGATAAGGTCCCTGAGATCATTCTTCTAGTGCGTGTGCTACAGGAGCCATGCATAAACAAGCCTTGGAGGACAGTTGCAAGTATGCTTACCCCCAGCAATATGCCCTGACTCCAAGACAAGGTGTATAGGGAGGCAATAGCCTTCCCAATCTTGCTCTCAAAGTCCAACTCCTGTTCATATAGGCCAGACATGGCCGCTGTTAGACTAACTTTTATCAACATAAGCCTCGGAAGACAGTAATAAAAATAAGTAAGGCTTAGGCTTTATTTGATATATTTAGGCAAGTTGATAGAAAACAGAACTAGAGAACCTCCCATTCTCAAGTCCCTTCTCTTATAGTTCTCTGCTGCAAGCATAGATCAAGCTCATTCATCATGCTTAACACTATATCTTTTGAAATATGCCATAAGAAAACCCCAATTGTTTTAGGCTGGATTGAATTCTGTAGTGGCTGAATCAAAACACCCAAGAATCATTCCAAATCTGATTCAAATATATCTTTAACCTAGAAACCACCCACTTCAAAACCATTTGGTTTGATCCCAGGTCTGATGAAACATCTAACCGTCATCCTTCCCCAGTCATAGTCTCAAGCTGGGGTCTATCCAAGACTAATGCTCTCTCACCCCCTCTGTCTTTCACACCAGCTTGTCCTGTCTTATCAAAGATCAGGGCAATGTGGTGATGAGGATAAACCTCAACCATCACATCATTCCCTCTAGACAGGAAGAACTCTCAGATCTTCCCAGGACACCGGGTGCAATCTCTGGATGTCTGCCATGTGGCCTCTTCAACTGGATGAGCTTTCCACTGGACTAAAAATGACCTACAACCCCGCACCACCTTTGTATCCAGGATCTCATCCACCTCGTACTACTCAGCCCCCCTTTCAGCTGGAAACAGGGGGGAGGCCTTCTCAGGTGGTTGTCCCAAGAATAGTTTGAGCTGCAACACATGCAACACTGGATGAGCCCATGACCCATCTGGCAACTTCATCTCATACACCACCTCATTCACTGCCCTCACTATTGGGTATGGGCCCAACGCCACCAGCCCCAAATTCTGGCTCTTCACAGGTATGGTATAGTTCTGAGTGTTTACTAAGACCCAATTGCCCTTCTTGAAAACGCTCCCCTCTGAACAATGCCTATCTGATTTCCTCTTCTGAGCTGCAACCGCCGCCTCTAGATTTCTTCTCAGGAGCCCCAAGGCATCCTGAGTCTCACATGACAGCTCATCTGCTGCTGGATTCTGACCCTGCTCCCGAGGCCCCATACCCTCTGGATGATGACCATGGTTTGCGAAAAATGGGGTCATTCCTGTGGAAGCATGCTTGTGGTGTTATATGAAAATTGCACCAACTTTACCCAACTCACTCAATCATTCTGCCGCCCTGAGACATAGCACCTCAATTACTTTTCCAATATTCTTTTTACCCTCTCAGTTTGGCCATCTGATTAGGGATGGTAAGCTGATGAATGGGAGACCTTTATCTTCAAGTTTCCTAACAGATGTAACCAGAACCGAGATGTGAACTGTGGACCTTGGTCTGAAACAATCTCCTCTGGTACCCCATGTCAGGAAAAGAAATTATTCATAAAGATCTGACCTGCTACCTTTGCAGAGATGGTTGAATAACAAGGGAAAAACTCTGCATAATTTGCCAGGCGATCCACCACAACCATCAGGGCGTCCATCCCTGGGACTTGGGCAACCCTGTAATAGAATCCACACTTACAGAGGCCCATGGTCTAGATGGAATCTAAAGCGGCTTCAATATACCTCCTGGCGCCATACAGCGGGACTTTGACCTGGAACACACCACACATCACTCCACATGCTACCGTACTGCAGCACCCAATTCCTCCATGAATACTGGCAACAAACCAAATCCAGTGTCTTCTCCCCACCTGGCTGTCCAGACATAGGATGATCGTGGTTAGCTGCTAACACCCCCTGCTGCAAACTCATCACTGTAACCCAGATCCTTTCTTCATGCTGCATAAGACCTCCCTGGACCGAGAACCCCACATGTTTCTTGCTCGCCTCCCCTTCTCTTGTCTCATCCAAGATCAGCTGGCTAAACTCACTCCTCCGCTGTGCAATATGAATTCTTCCTGAGATCCTTTCTTTCCAACCCCAAATCAGTGCAAACAAACTCAATGGCAACATTGTAGCGGTGTTAAACTTCCTAAACTCCTCCCAGAGAACACCAACCTTGAATAATGACTTAGCAAATCAGGCATGATATTCTGTTTTCCTGGCTTATACTCAATCTGTAAGTAATACTGACTCAAATCTAAGTGCCACCAGGCCTGTATCTGATTCATCAGATGTGGGGACTTATAATACTCTAAGGCTTGATGATTAGCCCAGATCATAACTGGATGCCTGGAGTACAACAGATGGTGTTGCCACTCCCATAATGCCGCCAATATTACCAAAATTTCTTTGTTGTAGAATGGGTAATTCATCTCAGCGGTCACCATCTTCCTGCTGAAGTAACAAACAGGGTGCTCAACCCCATCTTTACCCTCCTGCAATAGCACCGCATCAAGTGCAAAGTTTGATGCATCTGTATCTACTACAAACGGTCTTTTGGGGTCAGGATGGGCCAGAATTGGGGCTGTCAACGGACTGGTCTTCACCCGCTGGAAAGCCCTTTCCTCAGTCTCCCCCCAAACGAAAGGTACATTTTTCAGTCAACCTTGTCAGTGGCACAACCCACTAAGCTAAATTCTTGGAGAGCCTCCTTACAAAGTTCATTACTCCCAATAAACTCTGCACTTTAGTCCGATTCCTGGGGCCTTCCATTCCTTCACTGCTCATAGTTTATCAGGACATATCGCTAACTCCCCTGGAAAACCACATTTCCCAGGAAAGACACCAAGTCCTTATTGAACTCACACTTGGATGGCTTCAACTTCAAGCCCGCCTGGCTTACCACTTCTAGAACACTCCTTACATCCCTCAAATGATCTTGCATTGAACTGGAAAATATCAGAATATCATACATATAGGCAACGCAACACCTACCCACCAAATCCCCCTAATACACAATTAATCATGCGTTGGAAAACTGCAGGAGCATTTCATAGCCTAAATGGCATAACTCAATACTCAAAATTCCCCAAGTGACACTTGAACGCGGTATACTTCTGGTGCTCTGGCCGCACTAGAATCTGATTGAACTCATCAACCAGATCCAATTTGGTGAACACCACACACCCCAAGATCATGGTTAGAATGTCTTCCAGAAGTGGCATTGGATAAGGGTCAGGCTCCATCACTGCATTGAGGCGCCGTAAGTCCACACAAGGACGTAGCTCACCACTCAACTTTGGCACCAGCAACACTGGTGAAACCACAGAAGATTTGGATGGCACAATCAAACCCAAACCTAGCATCATATGGACATATTCATCAAAAGCCTCCCGAGCACAGGGATTCAATGAATAAACTGGACATCCCCTTGGAAACTCAGAGCCCTCTTTGAACCGGAAACTAAATGCAAAGTCCACTGCAGATGGGAAGGGTGCCTCACCCTTAGGTTCAAACACTGATGTAAACTCCTGGTACTCCTCTGGAAAACTCTCCAATGGCGCAACTGAAGATATTCCCCCCATTCGTTTCACTAATGACTCCTGGGTCTGGAACTCCCACTCCCACACATCTGAGCCTTCAGGCGACAAGAGCACTTTCCCCTTCATCATATCAAATTGTGGATGGAATTGGTGCCACCACCTCATCCCCAGCACCACTAGGTGAGGCAAATGAGCCACAGCATGAAATTTTTCCTCAAACTCATCTGGTCCTTGTCTCAACAGGATCTTTGCATGCACCTTCCAGACCGCAGTCCTCTTGGTGGCATCCGCCAACAACACAAATCCATTCTCCTGCAACAGCAATCCACATCTTCTTGCCCACTCCTCATTCACATAATTTTTTTCAGCCCCAGTTTTCACCAGGGTCAGGACCTTTCCACACTCCTTCTTCCCAGGACCTTCCCGCACTTCTATGGGTAGAAATATATATGAATAAAGTGAAGGAAGTGATATATTCTGGGACACTGGCTTCACTGGATTCTTGCAAAGTTATAAGGAGCATTCTTCTTATTCTTTGAGGCCTCAGGGACTTGAGCGAGGGCCTCAACCATTGCTTCCCCCATCAATTCGCCACCCTCCCCAGGCTCCCCTGACCCTTTCCTTCCTCCTCCACATACCTGAACCCCTTTGAGATGTACAAAGGCTCCGAAATTGCTTGTCTCATTTCCTCCTTCCCATGGAAACCACTCAGGAACTGCATCAACTCTGTCGGGCCTGAGCCAAGGCCACCTGCCACTTTACCTGCAAGGCCAAGGCCACCTCTTCCTCCAACGTCGCTGCAGGCCGCACTGCTGCAATTGTCAATAACAAATCAGCCTGAAAATTCTGACGGAACATGTGAGGAAGCTGGGAAACTGATGCCTTGGCTGCTTTGGCCAATACCAGGAACATCTGAACATATTCCTCCACAGACTTCCTCCTCTGACTGCACTGCAGCAAAGCTGACCAAGCTGTATCTTGTGCCTCATCTGGACATGCTGCTCGGTCAATCCAGTCCAAATACTCCTCTGCTGAGTCAAGAAACCCCGCCTGCTCCTCCAAAAGTTCATGAACCCAGTTTGAAAGCTTTATGAGCAAGGTAACCAAAACTTGTTTCAACTGTAAAGCAAACGAATCCTCACTCCCTAAAGCCTTTGTCAACTGCCCTTGGAACTGAACCTGGTCAAACGTCTGATGGATCAGCTCCAACTCCTTTGAACTTAGCATTGATAGAATGTTTCCTCCGGTTTTCACTGGTCCTACCACTTTCTCACCACTCTGGGACACACACTACAGAACCTGGTATAACTCATGAAGCAAAAATACTGCTGAAACTATCACCATTAATACCGTTGTGGTAGGTGAAACCACACAGGGAACACAACTTCTTTTGGCTCCTCTTTTTCTTGTTACCACAAAGACAGGAAATTAAATGAGTTCTGTTTAATGTAAAGCACTGGCTCCTTCCAGTAAGCCACAAATGAATTGGAAAGAAGGGCCTAAGTCAATGACCAAAGAGCATACAAGGTCCCTGAGACCATTTTTATAGTGCGTGTGCTACAGAAGCCATGAATAAACACCCCTTGGAGGAAAATTGCGAGTATGTTTACCACCAGAAACATGCCCTGACTCCAAGACAAGGTGTTTAGGGAGGCAATAGCCTTCCCAATCTCGCTCTCAAGGTCCAACTCCTGTTAATATAGGCCAAACATGGCCGCTGTAAGACTAAATTTTATCAATATAAACCTTGGAAGACAGTAATAAAAATAAGTAAGGCTTAGGCTTTATTTGATATATTTAGGCAAGTTGATAAAAAACAGAACTAGAGAACCTCCCATTCTCAAGTCCCTTCTCTTATAGTTCTCAGCTGCAAGCATAGATCAAGCTAATTTGTCATGCTTGACACTATGTCATTTAAATTATGCCATAAGCAAACCCCAAATTTTTAGGCTGGATTGAATTCTGTAGTGGCTGAACCAACACACCCAAGAATTGTTCCAATTATGATTCATGTCCACCTTTAACCTAGAAACCACCCACTTCAAAACCATTTGGTTCTACCCCAAGTCTGCCAAAACATCTAACCGTCGTCCTTCCCCAATCTTAGTCTCAACCTGGGGTCTATCCAAGACTAATGCTCTCTCACACCCTCTGTCTTCTACTCCAGATTGTCCTGTCTTATCAAAGATCAGGGTAATGTGATGTTGAGGATAAACCTCAACTGTCACAGACATATCCCAGAAGTTAGAATGAACTCAGCCTTTTAGCTCTCATTACAACATACCTGAAATTAGATAGATCACCTTTTACCTTTGTAAAAACCTAGGGCATTATGTAAATTGTTTTTAATCTAGGTGTAACGCACTGGCTCCTTCCAATGAGCCACGAATGAGTTGGGCATCAGGATCCATGTTAAAGACCATAGGGCTGACAGGACTCCTGATACTACTCTCCTGGTGCGCGCGCTACAAAATTGGACAAGCACCCCCTGGAAGACAGTTGCAAGTATACTTAACCCCAGCAACATGCCTTGACTCCAAGACAAGGTATAGAGGGAGGCAGTAGCCCTCCCAAGCTCACTCTCAAAGTCCAATTCTTGTTGATTTAAGCCAAACATGGCTGCAGTTAGGCAATATCTTTAAAATAAACCCAAATTATAAATATATGAATTTTAGGTTCCTTTATTTAATATTTAGCCAAGTTGATAGAAAACAGAACTGAGGAGCCTCCAGCTCCCAGTTCCTTCCCTATATACACAGGCTAAAAGCTAAAATAAATATAATATAAGCTTATGGTGCCAACTTGAATGATGTTTGGTGTAAACTTTACAGCAGGATCGCGGAATCTTTACTCAATGGTTCCATACCAGTTCCAATCCTCAACAGTTCCGCACCAATTCCATTTCAAATCCCAATAGAACCGCGAAACTCCCAAGCACCCATTTCATTCCATTCTCAATTTGAATCCAAATCAAATCTCGAAACTACCCATTTTTCTCGTTTTCCGTTTTGTTCCAACTTGGACGCCCATCTTGCTCCTTGGCCTACTCCAAGCTCCAGCCCCTTAGGCGTCCTTGCCAGAACCAACGCCCCCTCCTCCTCCATACATACAGACACAGCCTGCCCTGTCTTACCAAAGATCAGGCATTGTGATGCTGAGGATAGACCTCAACCGTCACACTAGGTGTTAAACCCAAGGTTCATTTAGTGAGCCCTGTGTATGAGGGGGACTTGGGAAACGTCAGGGCAGAGTAGAAATGGTAATTTATACCTTCGCCGCCTTTAAAAAACCTTGGTAGAACTAATCCCTAAAACTAAGTTCTGAAAAGACAGATCTGTAAAGGCCAGCCCACCTTTGGTGGTTCATCCAAAATTATCAGATGATAGGGTAGTAGTTATTAATTGCTCCCCCAAAAATGCTTGTTGAGTTGGTGCAGGAAGCTATATTGAAGCTATATGTTCAGCAGTTATAAAAGAGCTTTTAATTTACTGGTGATATCTCACAGATTAGAGAGGGTCCAAGTGGTGATACCCATCGCTAATTTTGAAGGCATCTAGCCCACAATTTGGTGAAAACATTAAACCATAAATAAAATAAGTGAACACTCTGGGTTTTCATGCACTAATTTTGCAGATGTATATTTCTTGGAATATACCTATATTGATATTTCTGTATTAAGCTCAAGATATGAGCTATCATAGACAGTGGGGCACAGATTAATATAGTGCCCATTAGATTAGTGAAGAATCAGGGATAGCTCCATTCCTAGATCATAAGAAAATCTATGAGACTGCCAGCCCTCAAACCAAAACCTCAAAAGGAGCTTACAGTGCATTTCCATTGAGGTTCAGACCCTGGTAATCTCCACTCTGGCCATCGTTTTTCTTAACCAAAATTATGAATTTCTTATTGGTACCTCATTTATGAGAACCTATGAAGTCAAATTCAACTTTGAAGAGAATAGATTGAAATTACCCAAACTCTTCCACATTTTATAGTCAGAAGGATAAGGCCTCAAACCCTTAGAAAGCAGGGATCTGTTAAACTTTTGTACAAGGATGGTATAGTGCCAATTTATTATCAGTATATGCGTGGCCATACCTGGAAGTTACCTAAGCAAATTGTGAAACTTAAATGTATTCTGCTACGCACCAATTGTAGCTTAACCATTCCAGTGGGTCATAAAATCATAGTGGTGACTGAAATTATCCTAAAATTTCTTTTTATTCTACGGTGAGATTGTTGCCCCATTTGGCTGATCAAAATTGGAAGTAATTGGTGTGCTCATGTTTATCCTCCCTGACTATGGAAAATCCATGTGCTTTTTGACAACCTATATCATTAGTCTGTGCAAATAAAGTGACATCAGATAGTCACTTTTTTCTTTCCTCTCAAAAACACATTTGAGCGAATTTAAAATTACAAAAGAACTAAAAAACTCCAAAAAAACTGACAAACAACAAAACGCCAATGTCATCAGCCTGACCGCCCGCTGCTCCAAAATGGGGCAGCAGCAAAACCTTCCAGCGTCTTCTGCCCAGCGGGGAAATGCTTTTGAACCAGATTGACCAGCCCTTAATTCCTTGGGTCTTTACATTCCCCCAATAATCTCATCCTCCATCTTGCACGTTATCAAATGGTGCCTTATAGCCCCATTGTGCTCTTTGAAGAAAGATGTGATCTAGCCTCCAGGTCAAATATGGCAACTTGTTCCCCTACAAAGAGAAACAAATAATAGAATTAGACCAGGCGCTTATGAAGCCTGCAGGCTTTATTGACTTCCGCCCCTACAAGGGGTACTTTTACCTCATCTTCACTTGTGAAACCAATGCTGCAATTTCAGCCAACATTCCCTTGGTGTTCCAGGAAACCCCCATCTCAACCACTCACACCCGGTTGCCTGATGGCACCACTCTTGCGGTTCAATTTACAGGCCTCCCCACCCACCTCCCCCTGAAACTTTATACAATGAAATAGTAGCTGATTTGTCAGTATATGGAGCTGACCCTATTTTACAATTTGTGGTTCCCAATGGAGCCAACCAACTTGTGGGCCCTCGCGCCTTTGCAACCATATGCCTAATATCAAATGAAATCGCCATTTTATTCCCCCTCGCACCATTGTCTCCTATGCCCCTGACCACCCTTTCTGGGACAGAGTAGATAAGGGGCGCACAATCTGTACCATTTATTTTGAACTGGATTACATAAAGCAGCGCTGCCCCACCATAGCCTGATATGGAGCCCACATGCTCAACTCCCCCCATGATGCTCCCATAGCCAACATAAAAACTTTATTTGAATGGGGCACAATCCTCCCTCCCCCTCCACCCAAAAATGGTAGATGCATCTGCCACAGATTCAACCAATAAGGAACCAACAAGCCAAACCACTACTCCTACTCCAACTTTTCAGGAGCCAGCATGGACTCCAGTAAATTCAAAAAACTCACCCAGCCACCTAATACAGCCCACCCATATGCTGATCAACCTATCATCTTCAACAAAAATCCCTGGGATTATTTAGAGGAAATTGATGATTTGAAAAATCCCATCCCTGACTCAGTTGAGGCCCCAGGCCTTGAAATGTACCTAAATGCAGATTATGTGGCTCAATTCCCAACTTGTTACTATGCTCTACGCTCAGATGCTGATGAATTCCAGAGTGATCACCAACTCACTAAAGAGGCTGTTGCCTCCCCCTGATTGTTGCCCCCTCTGAAAGGCCATAGTGAAATCAATTGCAGTCTTGCCAAGAGGGTACCCTCCCCTGTCCTTCCCCATGCAGAAAAATCATAAAAAAGAATTCCTAGATTCCAACAAGTTGCCCACAAGGCAGTACAAAAAGTTGTGATGGTTGCAAAAATTCAGCCCCAAGACCTGAATTACCAGCTACAACATCGCCACCTTTGAAATGCTACCAAAAGTTCACCTCAAGGCTGAAAAAGCCCTACCCAAATATATCATGACCCTCCTTATAGCTAAATTCAAGCTTCCTGAGCCACTTTTCTACCTTGACCCCCATTTTGAGGATGCACCCATGCTCATGCTCTCAGCGCTCTGCTGTACACTGTCCAACACAGAGGAGAAAGATGAGCCTCCTGATTCTGACTCAAACCCACCATGGATGCATAGTGGCTTACCACATCTGGCCTGGTTGGTTTATTTTAATTTTAATTTTTTTGAATTGGTTTGAGTGATATGCTCATCTATTTCTGGTCATTTGGATTCTAGCTTAGTATAAGCTTTGCTCCTTGGAGCTCAGTATTGTCTGTTCCCTGGTCAGCTTTGCTTGTTTAAATAAACAGCTAGTCACTTTTGTCCATATTTTACCTGTCAAAGAGGGATCAAATAAGATGATTTTGGAGATAAGGAAAATTTGGGCTTAAGGGCAATGAGCGTCAATCAAAAAATTCTTTGTTACCTCAATGATGTCTTTCTGAGTTAATGGAGGGCAAAAAGGATCAAGCTTTGGCCCTGTTTGATTAGTAAAGTACTATTTTTACTAAAGATTTTAAGATCTGGGGTGTTTATAGGATGTGCTACATCAGTCCAACGCTGACATACATCTGTTAATCATCCTACATCATATTAGGCATTCTAAGGTGGTAGATGAGATTGTCAATCTGAAATTAACCAACTTTTACATCAGGTGATGTTACTGCCCTCCAAATGCCTAGGGCCTCCCCAGTGTGGTTATCAAAAAGAAGGATGGATAAAATCAATTGGTGATAGACTATTGAAATTTTACCAATATCATCAAGAAATATACATACACTTTAACCTATATCAAATATGCACTAGACCACTTTTCTGGTGTAAATATGTTTCCGCTATTAATTTCTTCTTTGGATATTGGCAGATTGAGCTGACAAAGGATAACATAAGAAGTGCACTATAATTACCACTTAGAATTTATAACAACACACTAGGATGTCACAGGGGCTGTTTAACGCCTTGAAGACATTCCAGTGTGCTATGGATAGCATATTAGGGGGATATGAAAATCTTTTTCTAGTTATTTGGACTACATAGATTTTTCCAGAACGTTTATGGAACATATGCTGCATTTAAAAAAGTTTTTGCCAGATGACTAAAGATGATCTGAAAATCAAACCTTTTTAATTAAATTGAATTTATTTGAGGTAAGCCAACCAGGGGACAGATATTACCAATACAAAATAATGACCAAAAACACAAACCAAAAACCCTAAATGAGTGGCGAGATACCAAATCAAAAAGGAAAACCAACCAACCAGGTGTAGCAGTTGTGAACCGCTTATCCAACCATAATGGAGGGGGAAGGGAGGGGTATCAGAATGATTATCAATTTCTTCTTCACAAATGAAAAAAAGATTAAAGCTGAGAGCAAAGGGGTTGAGGCATCCGCAGGATGTGGGTCAAGGAAAAATAAAAAAGAGTTAAGCTGTTTGTTAACAATCTGGGCCTGGAGTACAGCCTCCAGGAATTCGGCAACATGGTATTCAGCTTGTATGCGTGCATCAGGAAGCTGGGAAAATTTAGTTATCTTGACTCTGGTGATGCGCGTGGTGGGGGAAAAATCTGCCAGTGCAACAACTTGCTTGACAGAAGAGGTGGCGGTTTCCCTTAATCATTCAATTTCCACCTTTGCAACCTCAGGGAAATTGGCAGGGTAACTGATTATATGTAACCCCTCATTAAATTGAGTGAAAGATAGTGGTACAGCTTCGTGGAGATGGTGGCTATCAGGGGAGGCCATGGCGGCCTCAGCAAGTTGATGGTCACTCAAGAATGGGGTAGCGGTGGGTTTGGGGACATATTTCTTGGGTGGGAATGGGGCATCAAAATCTGAAGGTAGATATGGTCTCAAATTAATTAGAAAGTTGAGAGGTGATACAATTTCCCCAGATTCAGTTATTTCATCCAGTAATTTCTAGGGATTTTGGTTGAGTGTGATTGATTTGGAGGGACGTGGTTTTAGTTGGGTAAGTTTTGGGGCATTAAATTGATTGGATTGAATATGGGTCCAAACCTGCTCCTGATTGGGTATATTGTGAGAATTTGAGCCGGCTTGGGCTTTGGTTGCAAAGGTTTTGTTGATTTTTAAGCGTTCAGCTGGAGGGGGTGGGGGCAGTTAAAATCCCCACTCAAACGCTGTTTGTGCGGCCTCATGTGTGGGCATGGCAGATTCCGCTTGTCCTGAATTGTAGGTGCAGTGTTTCTTGGAGTGATCCAACTCATGGCAGAGGGGGCAAACAGTGCGGCCATTGTCAATATGAGCCCAAAAGAAGTGATCTGGTGCAGATGGGATATGGGCATGAGGTGGGATGTGCTGGGCTATGGTTGGCTGGTGGGGGGTAATGGTGGCCATTGCCCACGGTGCCACTAACCGCTCAGCTCAGCTTGGGACCAGGAAGTGGAGGATGGGGTTTGTATCATATTTGGATAGCCCCATCATCAACTCTTCATAGAGTGTTTGAGGGGGAAGGTGCGAAGGAAGGTTTGAAAAGGTCACCACTATTGTAATGTCACTGAGGAGGCGTGTATGGGTTGTGGTGATAGGTGTGTTTTTATATAATAAGGGCGTAGTTGCTGCAGCAGCTGCGTCCTCTTCAGTGGGAAAACCAATATCAAAATAGCCCTTATAGGGCGAAAGTCAATAACTCCCACTGGTGAAAATGTGGACGTTGTCAGCTCAATTATTGCTTTTCAGCATATGGGAAGAGTCTCCCATAATCGACTCAAAGGCAAAAGTGAATATTGGATTGGGGTAGGGCAAGTGGGTGTGGGCGGGTTGGATGGACTCGCGCTAAGTGTAATAATAAGTCCCTTGGAGGGACAAATCAGCCTGATGCATTAGGCTGACTGGATGGGCCAGTTTGCATGCGTTTGCCTGCTGGGCGGAAAATGCTAGCAGGTGGAGCGCTGTGAAAATCAAACCTCGTAAGTGCCTTTTTTTCCACAAACAACTTTGATATCTGGGATTTGTCATTAAAACAAGGCTTAAAGATCCAGCGCTAAGGTTGAGGTTATTGAAAAAATGTCACAGCCAAGTAGCAAGTGTGATATTCAGGTTTTCTGGGAATGGTCAGCTACTATTGCCAATTTGTGATGAACGTAGTAAAGTAGGTGAACTGCTGTTTCACTTTTTCAAGAATGGAGTACCATTTGAATGGACAGGAAACTGTCAGCTGGCCTTCAATCAATTAAGGCTTTGCCTTGCCAAAGTGCTAATACAGATGTATTCAAATTACAAAATTTGTTAAATATTCAGACAGATGCATCCCTCACTGCCATAGGGGGTGGTGTTATCTCAGTTTGATGATGAAGGGGTACAATACCCTGACACTTACTGCAGCAGGACGCTGATCTTTGAACAAATTTATATTATTGCTGAAAAATAAATTTCTAGCTGTTATCTACGCTTGCAAAAATTTTGGCTTTATATACACAGAGTGCATTTTACCGTGGCAACAAAACATGCATATCTGCACTTGTCACAGAATATTAAGGAATCTGAAGGACGGTTGGACCTCTGGGCCTTAATATTACAAGTGTATGACTTTATAATCGACATCAGCCATCAAAAAGCATCAAAATGCAGATAGACTCTCCTGACTTCCCACCATAGCTTAATGGCTGAACATACCAATAATTTTTTTGAAAAGATGGTGACTTTTCAGTATGCAAATGAACTTGAAAATCTTAAACGCACACCAGACAAAATGACGCAAAGTACTTTGGAGAACATGAAACTGTTTAAGATCATTGATGAACAATCATTTTTGTCCTTTAGGCCCACCAAGAAGATAAATTTGACTATGGCCACCCATAAGGCAACAGGGCATGGCGATTTTAATAAAATGCTCAACCAATTATGATGACACTATTATTGGGATTCCATGTCTTTTGATATTCATAAAATTCTCAGCTGCTTCCAAGAATGTCAAGCTGAAACACCCTACTGGAAGGCACTTCCTATCAATTGGTTAAAACCAATTTATCATAGAAAACCACCTCAATTGACATCAAGGAATTTGGCCAATATGTCCAAATAGTTTAATTTATAATTGTAGCTATTAATTACCTCACCAAGTGGATGGAGGCCAAAGCAGTTAAGGACCTGAGCATGACAACAACCTCTAAATTACCCTAGAGAAGGTAATCTATCAGCACGGTTACCCCCAGTTTATTTTAATGGATAATAGGACTAACTTTGCATCCCAAATGATCACTAAGATTAATAATTTAATGGGGATAATATGGGCATTATCTAATCCCTATCACCATGAGACAAACGGCACCTCCAAACAAGTAAATGATGCTTGTTGCAATTCTGATATTAATGGATGATAGCCCCAGTCATCATGGCGAAATGAATAGGAATCCTCCAGAATTGAACTGGTAATGTTAATTGAAGCTGCGAATTAAGGCGATATTGGGTTATTGGGAAGTCACCTTAATTAGGCAATTATGAAATTAATGAATGAAGAATTGATGGAGTCAATAAGATATGGCGAATTAAATTACTAAGCAATATGAGTTGTAGCATCCAAAGTCACTACGATATATAGGTGAGATGAGATGATCAAGAGGGGTTGTTGTTGTTTAGGAAGTAAAAGTCAGCGGAGCTAGAAGAAGCCGCAACAATAAGTAGATTAAATAAAGATGTAGCGGAAGCTAGTGCTCCATATTTATTTATAAGTTTATTTTGTGTTCCAAGGGTAACAATTGTCATATCGTTGTTCCTATTTGCTCAGTGGGTTAAACCCTGTGCAACTCCGCGCGTATCTCTTAGATATCACCAATTTTATAACTATGGTGCTCACTACAGGGGGCCCATTGATCAAATTATCTATGATAAAAACTCAGTTGTCAGCAGTGTTGCATCAATGTTGTTTTGATAAATATCCTGCCCAACTCTCTGGGTCATTTGCCTATGCGGAGCTAAAACTGGTGTTGGATGCTGAGCTGAAAAAACAAGATGAGTGCTTCAGGAGGTCCGCTGCACTAAGCTGCCCCCATTTGATCGCGATGGGAATATTTATGGGTACTTTAGGTGATTTGAGATTGCGACTGAAGGAGTCTCAGATCAATGAAGAGCTAAATTGTTGATTTCTTCTTGGATGTTGGAAGCGCTGACCAGATCGTCTGTTACCTTTCAGGTAGTTCCCCTATATACCAAGAAGTCAAAAACACCGTGCTGTGGTTGTTCAGCAGAACTGCAAAGATGTCCCAGTGGAAGGTAGAATTTTTGACCATCAAGTTTCAGCGGAATGAAACTCTCACTGCTTTTGCTGAGCGCTTTACAGCTGAAGCGCATGTGTTAATTGGGGCTGGAGTTTTATATGAAGCTGATATGTGTATTGCAATGACTTCTGTTGTAAAGCCATATCATGAGCTACACAACATAATGGCCACACTGTTGGATGAGGATGTACCTTTGCTTAAACTTGTTCAGTTCTTGCACCGCATATCAGCCAACTTCCATCCACCTAATACCAATTGGTTTTCTTCTGCTATGACTGCTGAACCATCACATTTGGGGAACCCTATCAGTCCAGTTCAGATATTGCCAACCTATTCTCAGCAGTTAAACATCAACCCCATTCCTGTTTATCATCCTCAGGTCTGCTACTGCACTAGATCTATTTATGCTGATCAATTCCAGCTTAACCCTCATCATGAATGGTATTGCATTAATCAAGGATGTGAGCCTTATGGGGTCAGCTGTTTCAAATGTGATCGACAGGGGAATATGGCACTATGGTGCTCTACTCAACTAGTCTCTTGCATACAGCTGGAATAGTATGACAAGGGAAAAGTCAAAGCAGAGTAGAGAAGGGACTCTCTATCTCCGCCATACCAAGCCTAAACGTCCCACCTGAACCCACAATTGAATATCCAGCGGAATTTTCCTTACATAATGAGTCAGTGTTATATCAGCCGCCTGTTGGAGGGATGAATGTCTTGACACAAGTACAGTCAGCTGCTATGATGGAAAAGGGGGCTCAGATGCGGGTTGAGCCATATGCTTGCTAAATGGTTGACCAAGTAACCCCTGAAAATTTAGACCCTTCCTCAGATGCACCTTTCTTACAAGCAGTAAGCATCGCCCTTCCAGTCCATACTATTATAAAACAATACCCCAGAATTGGGGAGGGGATTTTGCATGTTTTCTTGGAAACAGGGATCTTTTAGATGTCCATGTTATCAACAGTCGAGATGCATCATACTCTGAATGTACTTACTGTGACCTGGTTGTAGCTATGACCTGAGTCCATGCCATCATAGATACTGGCGCACCTATCGACATTGTCTCCACCAGATTGGTGGCTAGGTTGGCATTAAAACCAGATGTGGAACACCAGATGGTATATGGCACTGCTGGAGTGGAAAATATGGTCTCTGAGGGTGCATACAGTGCCCTTCCTCTAAGGTTTGGTTCTATTGTCGTGGTAGCTCCAGCTATAGTGTTACCAAATAGCAATTATGATCTGGAAATTGGAACTGCCTTCTTGCAACACTATGGGGCTGTTATTGATATGACAGATGAGACTTTTGAAATATTGGGTCAGCAAATCCCAATTTACTTTACCTCTAGAGGAGTACCAAATGACCCAGTGCATATGGGAAATATTAATCTAGCTTATAGCGACGGAGTCATTCCAGTGCGCTACCATAGGTTAAAGGGCAAAACCTGAGCCCTTTCTCAACAGATATATGAATATCAAGGGCTGCCGCTCAGAGCTGCTGGATCTATATATATACCATTGGGGCATCAAGCTATAGTGAACACTGGCTTGATGATTAAAATCCCAAACAGACTCTATGGGGAGGTCATTGGGCCATATCAGTAATCACAGCTTGAGCCCCACGTGGCTCCAGGTATTATTTTACCAGGGCAGAGGGAGATCAAAGTTTTTCTCGCAAATCTACAAATGGTTCCACTGCAAATCTGCCGCCACCAAATAGTGTCATATTTACACTTAATCCCTGTTGAGGAGGTTCATTCAGTTCATGACTTTGGGTCACTAGAGGAATTTGGTCTGCCATCCTCACCGCAGCTTAGTGTAATGGAGGTTGCTTCACATGATGAATTAATGGGGCTGTCAGAATCACAGAAGGATAGGGCAATTGCTTTATTTCAAAAATATAAAGAAATTTTTGTTGTTGATGACCATGATTTAGGGTGTGCTCAGAGGGTGGTCCATTGATTGAACACCAGAAATCATCCTCTGATAAGGTTTTGGCCAATCTGCCATTCTCAGGCTTTGGAAGATGTGGTTACTGAGGAAATTGACAAGTTATTGCAACAAGGGATGCTTGAGCCATCCAAGGGCCCATGGGCTTTGCCTGTTCCTATTGTAAAAAAGAAGGATGGCACCAACTGTGTAGTAATAGACTACCGGAAGATCAACATTATCACTAAAAAGGACTCATATCCCTTACCACAGATTGACGATGCTTTAGATTGGCTAGGGGGAGCTCGTTTCTTCTCAGCTATGGACCTGATCTCAGGCTACTGGCAAATCGAGTTGTCACTGGCAGAGCAGAAGTGTGCTGTAATCACATCCAAAGGGCTTTTCCAACCATCCTGGATGCCACAAGGGCTATGTAATTCCCCAGCTACGTTCCAACAGGCAATAGACACTATTCTTGGGGATCTAAAATTGTCACATATCCTTGTATACCTTGATGATATTAATGTTTTCTCTTAAACTTTCTCTGAACACCTCGATCATTTAGAAGCTGTATTCCACCAGCTTGCTGAGGCCAACATCAAGATCAAACCCCGGAAATGTCACTTCTTTAAGGACCAGCTGGAGTACCTGGGATTTTTGGTTGATGCCATAGGGCTGAGACTTCAACCAGACAAAAGGAAGCCATTCAATAAATGACTCTACCCAACAGCAAGCAGGATATACAGGTCTTTTTGGGAATGGTCAGATATTACCAGCAGTTCATCCCTAATAACAGCTGTATTGGGGGCCCACTATTCAAGTTATTAAGGAAAGATACCACTTTTGAATGGATGGAACGACAGCAACACGCTTTTGATACGCTTTGAAATGCACTGATCAGCGCGCCAGTGTTACATTATCCCAATTTTGAAAAAAATTCATCGTTCAGATGGATGCATCCCTCTCTGCCATAGGGGCAGTCCTATCCCAAAAAGATGAGGAAGAAGAGGAACACCCTGTAGCATATTGCAGTCATAGCTTGAACAGCCATGAGCGCAATTATACCATCACTGAGCGGGAGTGATTAGCGGTGATCTACGCCTATAAGAAATTCTGGGTGTATCTGCATGGAGTGAAATTCAAAGTTGTAAAGGATCATGCCTCACTAAGCTGGTTACAAAATCTGAAAGAACTGGAAGGGCGCCTGGCCCGATGGGCTCTTAAATTACAAGCATACAACTTAGAAATTCTTCATCAACCTGGAGTAATACACCAGAATGCCAATTGTTTATTGAGATTGCCAACAATTGCAGTTATGGTGGATGTAAGCGATATAATGTTTGACAAAATGATCTGTGGAAAATATGATGATGAACCGCCCCAAGTGATCAAAGCTTTAAATGAAATGAGAGAAAATACCTTCCAACAGAATGGGGAACTATATAAGTGGATTAGCGATTCCACGGTGAATTTTCCATGACCCTCAGCCCAGTCAGGAATTATTATGAGTGCTCATAAGGCAGTCAGACATGAGGGGGGTGCGTAAGACAATGGAGTTGTTGCACCCTTGGTACTATTGGGAAAGCATGAACTTTGACGTGCTTGAAACCATTTCCTGTTGCCATTTGTATCAAGCGGAGAAGCTATTCCGCCGTAAGACTTCATATCAGGTAGTAAAACCACACTTTTCTTGGCATACTGTATCCTTGGATGTTGTTGGTACCTTGCCAACAGGAGCTAACTGGTGCAAGTATATCCTTGTGGCTATCAACCATTTGACCTGGTGGGTCAAAGCAAGGGCAATACAAGATTTAGGGGCAGTTATAGTAGCCAAGTTCGTGATGAAGTGTCTTATTCAGCAACATGGATGACCTCAGTTCATTCTCACTGACAAAGAAACTAACTTCACCTCGCACATCCTCCCCAAACTGAATGAGCTCATGGGAATCCGTGGGGTTCTAATGACCTCATACCACCTCAAATCTAACGGAATGGTCAAACGAGTGAATGGGACTCTGGTGAATATCCTATGCAAATTAGTAATGGATTGACAATCTGATTGAACCTCCCTTCTTTCCACTGCTGTGTTCGCCTATAACATCAGTTACCATTCCGCCATGGGGAAAAGCCCATTCCAACTGCTTTAGGGTGACACCCAGCTCTTCCAGCGTTACTTTATTCATGTGTAGAAGACACCGGTGGAAATGAACCCCACCATTATTTGACTAACCTTGCAAACATTCTGATCAAATTGCAGACTGAAGCATATTCCTACAGCTTAGCAAAATATTGGGACTCAGGCTGCTGATCAATTATGTCATAGTGGGTTGGCGCAGTTCAAGGAAGGTGATATGGTTCTCTTCCATGACTAACATGGGTTTGGCCAGAAACACAAGTTGGCCAGCATCTGGATTGGGCCATTCGAAGTTATTGAAAAGACAGGTGTGGATGCATATACTATCAAGGACCCCACTAGCAGTTGGATCATCAAATGAGTGCATGCCAAGTTCCTCCATGTGTATAGGCAATAGTAGCCTTATCATCCAGTCAAAGGGGGGGTAATGTCATGATTTTGATATGACTGGACAATAGCTCCAGTCATTATGGCAAATTGAATAGGAATCCGCTGGAATCAAACTGGTAATGTTAATTGAAGCTGCGAATTAAGGCGATATTGGGTTATTGTGAAATCGCCTTAATTAGGTAATTATGAAATTAATGAATGAAGAATTGATGGAGCCAATAAGATATGGCGAATTAAATTACTAAGCCAAATGAGTTGTAGCATCCAAAGCCACTACAATATATAGGTGAGATGAGATGATCAAGAGGGGTTGTTGTTGTTTAGGAAGTAAAAGTCAGCGGAGCTAGAAGAAGCCGCAACAATAAGTAGATTAAATAAAGATGTAGCGGAAGCTAGTGCTCCATATTTATTTATAAGTTTATTTTGTGTTCCAAGGGCAACAATTGTCATATCGTTGTTCCTATTTGCTCAGTGGGTTAAACCCTGTGCAACTCCGCGGCGTATCTCTTAGATATTGCCAATTTTATAACAATGCTCTTGTTATATTTTACAAAAGTTGGCCACAGGCAGAGTGTCCAGTTGTAATTTTTGTCTGCCTTCTGGTATATTCATGTATAACATCACTTATTACTTGGCCACACGGACTCCCCATTTGCTTTACTTCATGGGAGGCAGCCTGCACTGCCCCACTTTTGTACTCCTGTTTTAAAGAGAGCATGAGTACTAGCTGATACCACGATAAGCTTGCATGAACTTAATTCAGTTACAAATCTCTACCTACTCCAATGCACTGTATCAGAAAGTAAAGTCTAGAGCAAGCAATAATGAGGCCATGAACTGTACCTACTTTGGCATAAGGAAATTGTTCCTATATTATGATAACCATGGCTTTTGAAGGGTTAGCAAGCTAGAGCACATTTGGAAAGGCTTCGTTGAGATTATAGAAAAGACATCTACAGATGCATACACTCTAAAGGACCCCACTAATTTTACCTTATCAATTGAGTGCATGATAAGATCCCAAGGAGTACTACCCACAATCTGGACTTACAGTCAAGAGCTACTAATAGATCACCTGACCCCACTCACCCTTGCTATCTGATGTTTTGTCAAGAGGTGGAAATGTTGTAATAGGTTTGACCAACCATCTGAAATTTATTATTTTTATTTATATAATTTTTACTTTAAACAATAATTAGATAAAAGATTTAATCAATTTTTTAATAATCATTTCACTCTGCAAGCCATGGCTTTATATTTAGGTGTCTAATCATTGATTTACTATTAATCAAATCCCTAATCTCTAATGGCGCATTTTGATTCCCTTAATTATTAACCACTGACACCGTAGCCTCAAATGCCTTATTGCCTCCTATTTTAGTTCATCTTAATATGCTATTTTGCCCCACATCAGCATAAAACATTGATAAGAGGTCCTTTATATCTACTATGGTTATCTCTGAAAATTTGATCACAACCAGGATATTTTGATATTACTGGAATATTAAGCTTATTATGAAAATGCCCCAAACCCATTCACTCGCTTCCTTGGCATAATTTAGATTTTATGCGTATAGTCTACCAACTTAAGAGCTGCTTAGTAACCATGAAATGCACCAATAAGAACTATATTGGAGAGAGAATATCTGTGTGATTGCCATCTTCAATGGTGTCTTTTTTCTTCAGTAGCTAGTTTTAGTTGACTGTCAAGTATAGTATAGAAAGCCTCAGAGCTAAAGCAGTATCAGATACTACTGTGTACTCTCTTATTTTATTTGTAAAAGACCTATTTCTGAAACTAAGTTTTCTTTTGGTTACGTTTACCCAGTTGCTGCCCTCAAATAGTGTCAGGTTTTGTTGTATGTATTGACATGTTTAACTGAAATATGATGATTAAGTGACTATTTCAATAGCTGGGTAAAGGCCAGGCAGGACCAGGTGAATCCCCAGAAATTGCAATATGAGGCCTAAGATGTTATAGCAACAGTAAAAGATCACCAGTTACAAATTAAATGAGGACTGACATTTATATTTGCCTTCCAAAATGGAGACTAGAATCATCTACAATTTTTATGTTGCCAAAAATGGTAAAATGCAGCTGGTTTCAATAACTCAAGTTCACACATACTTAAGGTATAGAACTACCATGGATTGTAGTATATTACTAATAGATAGAATCATTTCCAAGACCAGCGAATGTAATTAAGACTCTGTCCTGATTTTATTTTTAAATTGCATTTTTCTGAACAATCTTTCTGGTCATCTCCTATACCTGGATTAAAGACTAAATCTCTCTTTTTTATTCTATGCTTACTTTTTCTAGCCTTGAGAGTTACATTCTCATAAATTTTTCTGGGTTTTACTTTAATGTTATAAAGATTTTGTCACCTTATGGGGTGTCTTTACATTGTGTTTACTAGTATCTTTTTATAGGAGATTTAGAGACGTTCTCCTTACAGACTTGATTTAAACTCTTAATTAATTAGTTAAAACCTTTATATATCAACTGTTATTAATATCTTAAATGTTCTTTCAATATTATATAGTTAATGTACTAACCTAATTCAAACTATAGTAAAAATTAATAATAACTTTTGTAAGGAAAAGCACCATATTTTTGGTAATTACTAGCCCTTGAAAAAGTCCCTTGTGAAAATCAACAGTCTATAAAAAGAAGATTGATAAAATTCCACCCTTCTTGGGTTGGGCCCCACTAATAATTTTAAAAATAGAAGAAATGATAGACGCAAGGATGAAAAGTGAAGCTTATATAGCTAGAAACAACCAAAATAATTTTCCAGGAGACAATAGAAGCCTTCTATATCTTCCAATCAAAATAATATGAAGGCGGTGATGATGAAATAGGCCATTTTATAGCCATTAAGAGCCAAAGAAAATTTGATAGCTGCTGACAACGCTGAAATCCATTTTAGCTGATGATGGCTTATTTACAATATTCAACTTAAAATAATTTTCAATCTGAGTTCTTTTTTAAGTGCAATACTACTAAATTGAGTGAAAATTTAACTTTCAAGTAGTGATTAATGGCACCTAAAGAGCCACAATAGATACTTTTATCATGTGTTGTTCTAGAAAAACAAACATCATGAGATATTGAACCACAGGTTACACAGTATAATCTAAGATTTAATCTAGTAAACTAGCAGAGATTATGTAATAGAAGTTCACTGACCAGAAACCAAAAAGAAGGCTCAAAATCACCTATTAAAATGTTATTGAGAAGTTTAATTATTCTCAAGTCTAATTGTTAAAATCCAGCGTTTACCCCTATATGATTATAATTCTTACTCTATAATCAAACAGATTTTTTGTATATCAAAGAGTTTACTTGTTATTTACCTTATTTTTAGGGCTGACAAATATTGTGTACCACATGGTAGAGTTACATTAAGAGGTATAGAATAGTATTATTTGTTAAAAGAGAGTCAGCTCCTTGGCCCTTTCTCACAAATTGGGTAATTGATGTATATGAGTTTCCAATTGGGGTGTGAATTACATAGATTGTAATCCAAATTTGGATTTAATCTTGTAAAGAGCATAAAACAATCTTTGTTGAGTAGATCTTCTAGCACCTAATGTTCCTGTCTTTATAATGATAATACTACTATATGTCAGATTGGGTTGGGACCATCTAGTACTAAAAAATACTATATGTCAGAATCTCGGATGACCACATAATCCAACCCTTTGACCAAATATGAGATTTGATGATTAGGTTATAATTGTAGAGGGTCTGTAATAGTGGCTGATTGATGAGAATATTGTTGGGCAGAATCCCTGATGATATTAGAAGTCGCTAACTAATGATTTTTTTGTGGGCATTATCCCTGATGATATTTAAGGCTGCCAACCAATGATAAATTCATTGGGCGTCATCCCCAATGAAATTAAGCAATAATTTGATATTGGGATAATAACTGATATTTTATTTTATAGGGAATCGTTCAGAGAGGAATGGATTGGAGTCATCAGAAACTACCCAAACGTTCAAATGCCTGAGGAAGAGTAGAATTGTTATTGGATGAAACAATTGGTTTTGTGTACTTAATACCAATTGTTTGGTCCACCAAACGCCTGAGGATTACGTTGCCTAAAAAACCCAAGGTAACAGTACTCAACGAGATTTGGTGCCTAACACTAAGGGTCAAACCAGTATAGGAGCACAAATATTTTCAGCAAGACAGCTGTAAAGTTGTGTGCTGATTCCTACTATAAAAACCCCAAATTATTCCCTAATAAAGGCAGTTTTAAACTGATATTAGCTTAGTTGTTTAAACAATGGTTACTTTATTTATTACTCTTAAGAGAAGAGTGCAAGGATCAGATATCTTTAGGTTAGCAATATCAAAATCTCCACTTGGATCTATGAGAAGGGAATAGGGAAAGTGTTCCCTACCAGCATCAAAATATCTTCAAGAGGAGGAAGCACCAGTTTAGCATTAAACTTTACTCTCAACGTGGCTTTTAGGCAATTAACTATAATAATAGTCTTCATACTATTATTGCCCCAGTCTATCAATCTCATTCAAATAATCAACGCCAGGATCCATGAATCTGTGCAGTTGAAATCCAGGTCTAAAAGAGATCTAACAAAGCCCAAGATATTAACATTGGTGCTCACTACAGGGGGTAGTTGAGTTGTCAAAAACTAAATTAAAATAACAATGTCTTTTAAAGAAGAGCTTTGGAAGCTCTGGACGGAACTACAGGCCATCAATGAAAATGTGCTCAGCTCAGCATCTCAGGCTGATGTTAGTACATTAGAGGAGCGTATGATCAAGGCGGAAGAAACGCTCAAACAATTAAGAATAGTTAATATTGACCTATGCAGAAAATGTGCCTCTTTGAAACGGAAAGAGAACTCATCAAGGAAATTTTATTTCAGAAAACTGAATGGGAAGTGGATCTAGAACGCATCTGACGGTTTCATGAGGAGATGGCAAAAATGACCAAGCATATAGAGGAGTTGGAGAAACACTAATGTGATTGTAAACAATTCAAGGCGAATGATGCCAAAGCAAAGGCATGTGAAATGCCAAGCAATAAGACCCCTCCGCCCTAAAACATGCCTAAACCATTCGCTGGTGTGTTGAAAATGACTCCCAAAGTCACTCCTATGGCTTCTTGAGTAGCTGGGTCAGGATCTCCTATTAGTGGAACAACTGAGGAATTTTGAAATACACTGAAATTGCCCACCTTTCACCGGGATAACGCCCTGGTGTTCTTCCACTTATTTGATATGACTATGTTCAGCTATGCAGACTGATAAAAAGCAGTAACAGTAATGAACTGCCTTAGCACAGACTGCCAAAATCTGGTGCTTCCTCACCTCAATGGGGACAATTGGTCATATGCGGAAGCCAAAGCTGCCATTATGTTGGAGTTCAGAAGCCCTACTCAGATGGCAAATCATAAACAAGAGTTCATGAGTATTCAGTTCCTTTATGAGACTCTGGCTAGTTTCGCTGACTGTTTTTACCAAGAAGCTCAGATCTTGGCAGGAGCAAATGTGTTAAGCGACTTTAATGCCCGCATAGCCATGCAGTCAGCACTTTGGCCCTACCATGACTTGCATCAGATTATGGTGGCAGTGCTAGTGACTGAAACAACAAGCTCTCAGATGGTAGACCATCTGAAGATGCTTGGAGCCACTTGATGCTCCAAATCATACTTTTTAAAGTAATTTTAACGAATGCCCAAAATATTGTCAAATTCGCTGAGCCATCTAAAGAGTCTGAGGGTTGAGTTGCGTTGGGAAGTAGACCTGAAGTTCAAAAATGAGCGGACAAATTGACAAACCGCTATTTCCAATGTGGGAAGTCAGGCCATGTAATTGCCCAGTGTTGGGAAAGAAAGCCAAAGGATCAGATAAATCTCCTTCAACCTCAAGAGACTGGTTCAGATTTGGGAAAAGGACCAGCAGTCTAGATCAGGGACAATCTAGTACTGCTGATAAACCTGCCCCGCCTGACATAATGTGAGAGGAAATCGATATCTCTGATCTGTTTGTGGATGATGACTTGCCAGATATGCTCCATCAGGGAATTAACTTGGATGTTAACGCTATGACTCAAACCAAAGTGAAGGGGATTGATCCTGAAATTGTTAGTGAGGTCACTTGGCCCTACATACAACAGCTAGCAGAGAAAGTTAGATCTGCTGAGAGCTCTGAAGACTTAGCCAAAACGAAGTTGGATGAGGATAATGGTTCTTTACCTATCAGCATGATCAAGGAATCATTCCCCGATTTATCCACTCAGATAATCCACACACTTGATTCAGCAAATAAGGCCGCTATCCATTCACTAAATACTTTATTACAGTACTCAGAGTGTACCTATGTCAATATTCTAGTCAATAAGATAAGAGTCCAAGCCATAATTGATAGTGGAGCGCCAATCAACATTTTTTCCACCGAATTAGTGAAATGTATGAAAATTTCACCAGATTTGGAGCACTGAAAGGAGTATGGAATGGCTGGACTAGATGTTACCATCTCATGTGGAGCCTACAGTGCGCTACCACTTTGTTTTGGATCGCTGATGGTGTCAGCTCCTGCTATAGTGCTGGCCAATCCAAACTATGACATACTTATCAGGACAGAGTTCCTGAGGAAGTATGGGGTGAAATGTGATTTCAAGGAAAACACCATAATGATAATGGGGCAGACGTTGCCTTTGGTTTACCAGTGGAAGGAGAAACTCCGCTGAAAAAGAAGAATAACTTTGTCAATTTAATTTATAGTGATGGTATTATACCCATTCACTATAAACTAGTCAGACGGAAACAGAAACCAATGCCAATGGAAATTATGGAGAATTGGGGAATACCTCTAAGGGCGAATGCCACAAACACTATTCCGCCGGGGGCCCAAATCATAGTTAACACTGGGTTAACGGTGGAACTTCTAGAACAGCTATATGGAGAAATCATCAATCTTGGGAAAAATCAAGGATTGAACCGTGGGTTGCGTCAGGGATCTTGATGCCAGGTCATGAAGAGATATGAGTATTAGTAGCCAATCTGGGAGATAAGCTGATGAAAAATGAAAAAATCAGACCATTGCGTTTCTGCACTTGCTCCCAACGGTGGAACTAGATGCTTTTCATGAATTTGGATCGTTTTCTGAATTGGGATTGCTGGCAGGAGTTACCAAAAGTGTCAATGTATTAGTGGATTGTGAGCAGCTAGCTGATCTAAATATGAATCAGCAGGAGGACGTGTTCCAATTATTTGAAAAATATCAGATGATATTTGCTCAGAACAATCATGACTTAGGATGCGCAAAAAATGTACTCCACAAAGTTGATACTGGGGAATGTCCACCAATATGAATGAGACCTGTTTGTAGGTCAAGAGCAGCAGAAGCGGAGGTCAGCAATGAGACAAGCAGGTTAGTGGAGCATAAAATCATCCCGTCATTGAGCCTATGGGCGAGTTTAATCCTGTTGGTAAAAAAGAAGGATGGATTAAATTGAGTAGTGATTGACTATTGTTGACTAAACAAGATCACTAAAAAAGACTCCTATCCGCTGCCACAAATTGATGACAAGCTTGATCACCTGGGGGAGGCAAAATACTTTTCAGCTATGGGACTGATTTCAGGCTATTGGCAAATCAATTTACCAAAAGAAGATCAGGAAAAATGTGTGATAATTACCGCACAAGGACTGTACCAGCCAACCAGAATGCCCCAAGGATTATGCAATGCGCCAGCGACTTTTTAGCGAGCTATGGATTCAATACTTAGTGACCTGAAGCTATCCTGCGTGCTAGTCTACTTAGATGATATCAACTTCTTCATTAGGACCTTCTCCAATCATTTGGAGCATCTGGAGGAAGATTTCAAGTGGTTGGCAGCGGCGAATCTAAAAATAAGCTGAGAAAATGCCAATTATTCAAAAGAGAACTCAAATACTTAGGTCTTATTATAAACTCTAATGGATTACAACTACAACCCATGAAAATAGAAGCTATTGAGCGGATGTCAATCCCAAAAAGTGTTCTGGATATTCAAGTCTTTTTGGGAATAGTCAGGTACTATCGCTGATTCACCAAAGACTTTGCTATAATTGCCAAAACTCTATTTCACCTACTCAAGGATCCAAAAAAGGGATTTGTGTGGAACAAAGAGGCCCATAAGTCATTTGATAAGCTCCAAATATATCTCATGAGCAGCCCAGTGTTGAAATACCCAAATTTTAGTCAGGAATTCATAATCCAAGCGGATGCCTTGTTAATGGCAATTGGAGCCATTCTAAGTCAATTAGATGACAACGGGGACAAACATCCAGTAGCCTACGTGAGCAGAACACTGTTGCCAGCGGAAAGAAACTATACCATGATGGAGCGAGAGTGTCTGGCGGTCATCCATGCCTATAAAAAATTTTGAGTCTAAATACATGGAACACACTTTAAAGTCATAACTGACCACTTGTCCCTGTGTTGGCTTCATAACCTGAAGGAACCAGAAGGCCAGTTAGACCAATAGGCTTTAAAGATGCAAGTCTATGATTTCAAAATTTATCCTTTGGGCTGAAGTGGTACATCAGAATGCCGCAGGATTGTCTCAATTGCCAGTTGTTCATGTGATCTATCCTCAGGATGATGCACTATTCCAGCGGATGATCAACAGAGATATTGGGATGAACCCCAAGAAATTTGGAATGCATTATGAAAAGCCATGGAAGATACCAAATTTAAGGACAATCAATTATACAAAATGATCGAAGGAAAATGGGTTTTATTTCCTAAACCATTGGAACAAGTGGAAATCATAGAGCCTCTCACAAGGTCGTCAGCTATGGTGGCCTAAGGAAAACAGTGGATCATATTCGCCAGTATTACTGAGAATTGATCAACTATGATGTGGTGGATTACTTAGCCTGTTGTGTGGAATGTCAACTGCACAAGCCACACAAGAAAATCGTAGGGTACCAGCTAGTACGCCCTGGTTTTGCATGGCACACAGTGTCCATAGATGTTATGGGACCCTTAAGTATCAGCACCAGAGGAGTGAAGTATATAATTGTTGCAATAGATCACTTAACCTGATGGGTCAAAACAAAAGCCCTCAGAAAAGTAGATTCAACAAGTATGGCAAGTATATACTTGACCAAGTGATATATTGGCACAGTTGCCCTCAAGTCATTCTCAGTGACAACGGAACCAACTTTACTTCACATGTGATTCCCAGGCTAAACAAATTAATGGGAATTAGTGGCGCTGTATCCATCCCCTATCATCCAGAAATGAACGGAATGGTGGAAAGAGTAAATGCAACTCTAGCCTCAACCTTACAAAAATTGGTCATGGGAAAACTTCCACGTGGGGAGCATATCTGAGTTTGGTTATTTTTGCTTATAATATCAGTTACCATTTGGTGACCAAGAAAACGCTGTTTGAACTGTTATATGGGCAGAAAGCCACATTGCCACTAATATTGTATTCAGTAGTAGATCCAGCTTTGGGGATGAGTGCTGAACATTATCTATCCCAACTTTCCAAAATCCTGATTAAATTACAATCTTGGGCATTTGATACCACATTGAGGAAAAAATTCAATGCAAAGAAAATGGATGACCAGAATTGACTTCCATTGAAAGAATACCATGTGGGCGATAGGGTAGCCTATTGCAATACCCATGGGTTTGGGAGAAAAATTAAGTTGGACGCCCTATGGACAGGACCGTTCAAAATTATTGCCAAGTTGGTGAATGATGTCTAAATGATCAAGAATACTAAGGATGGTTGCATAGCCAATAGAGTCCACACAAAATACTTAAAGCATTGGACTTAGAAAATAATAATAATAATAAATAAAAATAATAATAATAAATAAAAATAAAAAATGGAAAAAATATATAAAAAAGATGCATAAAAAGCCAAAAAAGTAGAAAATTTTAAAAACAAAATAATTTGAACAGTAGTGCATCTAGTGATATTCCCACCTACCAAGCGTGGAGGAAGGGATAAAATAATGGGCATGAGTCTTGAGTGTCAGCAGGATCAGGAAGGGCTGAACCTAGGTCCACTGGAATAGTCCCTATCAACGAGATGTTGAAACCCATCCTGGGGTGGTACAGGTGGTAAGAGTGCCAGCGGAACCCATCCTGGGGTTTGTATAGGTGGCAAGAGTGCCAACAACCCATCCTGGGGTTTGTACAGGTGGACCAGTTGATATTTCACAACTGATGCGAAGATGGGACTGGTGTGACATGATATTGTGGGAACTGCGCTCAAGAAGAGGCAGCAACAGGTAGCAACCAAGGATACAAAGTCATTATACCAAGCAGAGCATGTGGGCGTTAAGTGCGGACAGAGTTGCACTACGCTGAGGACATAGAAATATGACAAACCAAATATGAGCTCCAGCTGAGGCAGCTTCTATTCCCAAGGGTTCTATCTTCCATTAGATATCTCGTCAAGAAGGGGGATGTGTCAGAATTGCAGATGACCACATAATCCAACCCTTTGAATGAATATGAGATTTGATGATTAGGTTATAATTATAGAGGGTTGGCAATAGTGGCCAATCGATGAGAATATTGTTGGGTGGAATCCCCAATAATATTAGAAGTCACTGACTAATGAATTATTGTCAGGCATCATCCCAATGATACTTGAGGCCACTGACTGATGATAATTTTGTCAGGCGTCATCCCTGATAAAATTAAGCAATAATTCAATATTGGGATAATACCTTTATCTGAATTATAGAAAATTATTCAGAGAAGATTGGATTGGAGCTGTCATAAACTACCCAAACGTTCAAATGCCTGAGGAAGAGTAGAATTGTTATTGGCCAAAACAATTGGTTTTATATACCTAATACCAATTGTTTGGTCCGCCAAATGCCTGAGGATTAAGCTGCCTAAAAAACCCAAGGTAACAGTACCCAACGAGATTTGGTGCCTAACACTAAGGGTCAAACCAGTATAGGAGCACAAATATTTTCAGCGGACAGCTGAAAAGTTGTGTGCTGATTCCTACTATAAAAACCCCAAATTATTCCCTAGTAAAGGCAATTTTTAAACTAATATTAGCTTAGTTGTTTAAACATTGGTTACTTTATTCATTACTCTTAAGAGAAGAGTGCAAGGATCAGATATCTTTAGGTTAGCAATATCAAAATCTCCACTTGGATCTGTGAGAAGGGAATAGGGAAAGTGTTTCCTACCAGCATCAAAATATCTTCAAGAGGAGGAAGCACTAGTTTAGCATTGAACTTTACTCTCACCATGGCTTTTAAGCAATCAACTATAATAATAGTCTTCATACTATTATTGCCCCAGTCTATCAATCTCATTTAAATAATCAACGCCAGGATCCACGAATCTGTGCAGTTGAAATCCAGGGCTAAAAGCGAGCCAACAAAGCCCAAGATTTTAACTCTATAGTTCACTCCACTGTCAGATCCTTAATACAGAATTCTTTCACCACTCTGGCAATAACTTTGTACATTGGTTTCCTTACTAAAACACACTGGATACTAATTAAACTGTTACTTGCAAAGCTAATTTTCACAGGCCTTTTAGCTAGTTTCTTCTACTAACATATTCTAAGACTGGCAACTGGTGATAATTATGAAATATAACCCAGACCAGTTACTAAAATCTTCATTAAAACAAAATAAAGTAAAATACAAGGAAAAACTTAAGACTTTGTGAAATAGAATAGCTTATTATTTTAAAATCCAATTACTTTTCATACTCTATTAAAATTTAAAGAAATGTTTTAAAATAAGAAAATGTGGCGAAAGTCAATATCTTCAATCATCATGAACTTTAGTCAGGCGCTTCTTCATATCAAACTTCTTTGGTAATTACATTTTCTCAGTTTACTTAATGCATGAGCTTTGCCTCATATTGTATTTCTTCTGACTAGAAAGTTGGATATTTCATGATGCGTGGCAGCTCCCCTTTTTAAGTTGGGTACCACTAGTGCCAAAAAAGAAAGTTGGATATCTCTGTAAGTCGAAGAGAGTGTCTTCTCAGCTTAGACTGGGCAGTATTTCTGTTCCTCACCAAAAAGGGTCCAAGAAGGGCAGCTGTCCCCCTCATCTCACAGGGCGATCTTGCTCATGTGATAGATGAGCAATGGGTTACAGTTCTTCCTTTGAAAATACCACCACATGTCCCGCATTTGCTTCCACCAAATTAGTATGAATTGAGGAAATTTGTGCCAAAATAACAGAAAACCATCGCTCCCATGGGCCTAAAGGTTCTTAAAAATTTAAGAGCAATGAGCCCCCAAAATCAAGGTCTGGAAGCCTCAAATCTTAGCAATGAATCCCATTGGGTATGCACATTTAGTAAATGTGGAATTAAGTATGGAATTTTTGGCAAAACTCTCCGTGGCAGCAGGCCATGAAAAAGTTGTCGTTGGTTTGAAACCTGCTTCAAAAACCTTGAGGACATAGACTAACAGGCATGTACCTCTTAAGGAGAATGTTATTAGGGAAGAATCCCTGGTTAAACTCGCCAATGGCATTAGGCCATTGTGTAATGTTATCACAAATATGAACCCACCTCAAACACATTGGATATAAAACCCGATGGGCATGTACTTTCTATGGAAAATGTCCTTAGTGTCAAGTAATCAGCAAAAGTTCCCCTAGCCTAAAACCCTTCCCTCAAAATTTGGAATCATTGTTTGATGCATCTTGATTGGCCAAACTGATGCCAAAACAGCTGAGTGTGGGCAGGTTAGTATCCCAAACCCATTTATGACTTCTTGGGACCGCCCCTATGTGGGGTGGCCTTGGGAGGTTTCCATTATCCGTCAGGTGAGATTCCATCATGATAACCATCAGAAATGTGGTAAAACCACAATTTGGGCATCTGAGGTCAAACTGACAGTGACTCAGCCCGCCACTGACAATTTAAAAGTTGGTTCATAGTAAATTAACCTTTGTACCCTTTCACTTGAAGTTTGCCAGTTTAGGTCAAATCTTGTGGGCCTGATATCAAGACTTTCTAAGGTATTTTCCAAACCAATCGCATATTTGAGAAGTTGTAAAACACTGAGAAAATTGGTGGTTAATTTTCTAATTTTAAAAGCCAAAAAAGTTTTCATTTCCCAAACCCATTATTTTTATTATGACGAAATATAAAATACCCAACCTGACCCAATCTTTTTTCAGCTCCTAAACCTGTGGGCCTCAGGGCTGTGATTGCCTGGTTTGTTTCCTGGTTTATATTCAAATTTATAACCCACTAACGCTCATTGGCAAAATCCCTTCACGTTCAAATAAATATCATTCAAGCAGCAGTTCCTCTGGCATTCAATCTTGCCATTTGGGTGTTTCAGCATTCAAACTGGCAGGCCAGTCTAAAACTAACTTGTCGCTATCCTGAAATAATCAACCTTCCATTTATTTCATCCATTTCTGCCCTCCTTGTTGAGATGGGTTGCAGCAGTGATTATCTTCTATCATATAATAGGGCTGTGAAGGAGCTTTACTATGGCCGCACTGTCCCTGTGTCTCCAACTTTTACTCAGCCCACCCTCCAAAATGGGATTTTCATGATTGAAGATGCTGAAGTGGCTTTAGTTTCAGATCCCAGCTCTTAATCAGTATCTGTATTGATTCTAAAAGTCAACGTGGCCCCCGCGCCTGTGTTAGTATATTCTGGCACTCCAGCTTATAAATCATCTACCCTGTTGTAAACCTTGTGATTTCCTCCATTCTAGTTGTAATATCTACCTTATCAAAAAACTCAACCATATATGGCAATAAACATTATCGCCTACTTTCTAATAACAATGAAAATTAGTATTGGATTGCGTCAGGTGTTTCTTAAGGCCTTGGTTGAAACTGGAGCAGCGGGTAACTTTATGAGTCTAGATTTGGCCCACCAGATTGATCCTGACCTGGAAATGGGTACAGTGGTGATGGTCGCATTGTCAGCCTATCAGCCATCATATAAAGTACAGCGCCCACCACCTTTATTGGTTCACCAGTTTAGTTTTCGAGATTATTTTTCAGCAATGCCTAACCTCATGTTCCCAGTAATTTTGGGTGTGGTCTGGTGGCGTTGGCAGCATGTAAGGATTCACCTTGAGTCTAATATGCTGTTGTTATCCAATGGTCTGATAGAGGGCGAGTTTCCTTTACTGGATACACTTACTATAACTCAATGTCATAGTTCAATTACTTCCCTAGTTTCTCCTGAAGGCCTCCCATCGGATTTTCCAGAAGCGTTGATGAGATATCAAAGTATCATTGACTCTAAGGAGGTGGACCACCTCACCCACATATCAAATTTAACTTGATTTTCAAACAATGGTGCAGGTAGTAAACATAAACTGCCCACTTTACACGCACACAGTGGAGGAGGAGGCTTCCCTCAAGGCATGGTTGTATGAAATGCTTAAGAAGGGTTGATTGTTCAAAGATAAATCCCCAGTTTCCTCTACCATGCCTTTCTAAGAAGGCTGATGGTTCCCTTAATCCCTGCGTAAATTATGGCCACCTTAATAAAATAATGGCTCATGATCCCTGCCCACTGCCTTTGGAACAGACAATTGGACAAGCAATTTCCAAATCATGAGTGTTCTCAAAACTAAATCTAGTTAATGACTTTAATCTGATTTGGGTGAAGGAAGGTCAGTAATGGATTACCACAATATGAACAAATTGGGGCATATTCCAATTTTGAGTGATGTATTTTTGGCTAAAGAATGCGCCAGCCACATTCAAAAATGATCAATAGTGTGCTGGGCAATCTCTGGTTCACCTGTGCAGTTGCATACATTAATGATATTGGTACACTCCTTACTCCCAAACAACATGAGAAGGACTTGGAGGCGGTAGTGGCTGTTTTACATAAGGCGGCCTATTTGTTAAGCCATCAAAATGCGAGTTCTACAAGGAGGAGGTTACCTTCTTGGGCAATCTTGTCCTAAAAGATGGGTATGCCATTTCATCAGAAAGTTGGTTGCCATCCACAAATGGCCTAAACCTACGTCCCAAAAGCAATTGAGAGCTTCTTGGGAACTATCATATTATTAAAAAGAATTCTCTCCTGCTTTATCCCAGTTAGCCGCCCCACTTCATCCGCTCATAGGCAAGAATGTCCCCTTTTGTTGGACGCCTGAGTGCCAGCAGGCATTTGCGTCAATCAAATAGGCGTTCTTGTCACCCCACATCTTAAAACACGCAGACCCCTCCAAACTCTATGTCATGGCATGTGTTGCATCATCCATTGCGGTGGGGGCTGTCTATCTTCAAGAGCACAATAGGGTGGAACATCCAGTAGCCTCTTTTTCCCACAAGTTCTCTCCCACCAAACAGTCCTGGGCCATCTACAATAAGGAGCTGGCAGCCATAGCGTGAGCCTTGACCCATTGGCGGTATTTCTTGCAGGGCTCTCAGAATGAGATTACAGTATGCACAGTCCACCATACTATTCACTACTTCTGAAAGCCCCAAAAACTTGCACACCAGCAGGCCCAAACATAACGGGATTTTTTTAGCTTTAACTTCAACTATGAGTCTGTAAGAGGAACATTGAATGTCCTTCCTGATTTCTTAAGTTGTAACCTCGCACACTGTACTGTAGACTCAGATGAGGCGGATCTGGTCACAGTCATCCCTCCCACCCAAATCTTATCCATTGTCCCTCCCATGGTTTCAGCAGTTGTTGAAAATATTTCATTCTTAATACTAGGTGACTCCATTAATGTGCCAGGCCAAACAGTATGAAGACTGCCGGCCCTTGCTTTTTCACAGTCATTAGCAACCTTTCCCTACAAATTCGCAGGGCAACCCACCAACCCAGCAGACCAACAACTTCTCCTTATGAGGCATGACCACTCTTTATAGCTCAGAGGTCCTCTCCTGGGAAATGTCTAAAGATTGTGGTTCAGCGGCCTCTATATTGACTCCCTCAGCGATTCTCCCCTTCAATCCTTCCAGTCCTTCATTGTTGCTGCTAGTTGCCCAAGTTCCCATGGGGTCTTCATCTAGCTCAAGGTTGGTAGTTGGTTGCGCTGACCACTCCAGGTGTTTTAACCCAGCACCTAACAACTAAGGATATTGAGTACCACCTCTACAAGCTAAGCTTACCTCTGTTAACTAAAAATTAGTAGGATAAGAAAATAAATATTAGATATAAAGCTCTGAATACTAGAAGATTGAAGATTGGAAGATGATTTTATTAAGAGGAAAACCATACTATTTATAGGCATTTCTTGCCTGTCCACATCATTGGCATCTATTGCCAGCATCAACAGCACTCACTTGTGATTCTACATGCTTAGTATTTGTCAGCACTCTCACTTGCAATACTCGCCATACTTAAATATCCATGATTATGTTGATCCTTGATTCATCATAATATGAATTAATTAAGTATATTGACATCCTCGCATAAGTTGCCGGTGTCAAATTAAACCAAAATACTGTTGGGGATTCTGCCTGATACTCTCACAAAGTCAAAATGTGATTTGAATATTTTTAATTAATATTAAATGGTTTGGCATCTTTGGCATAAGTTGACAGTACTCTGATATTTGACTTTCTGCTGGAAATCCCACAATCATTTTCACATGGAGTTGGCACTGGGATAAAAGCCTGCCAAACTTAAACAATTGGATTTAAATAGTTTAACATCCTCGATTTAAGTTGCCAGTGTCAAAATTGACTGAAAGCTATATTGGGATCATCTCCCAATACTTTTTGATGTCAAATTTAAGCAATTCGTCATCTTAATTGATAATATTAATTATCTCAACATCCTCAGCCTCAGTCGCCGGTGTTGAGACCCACCAATTTACTATCAGGGATGATGCCCAATACTTTTTTGATCCTGCAGATCAAGACAGCTCAACCCAACCAAATGGGGAGCACAAATTGGGGTATTATCATTATATAAAGAGTCAAAATTAGAAAACTAATCAGCATCATCCTCTGTTTAATTATTATACTAATTTCATTAATATGTGAGAAATATCACCTAGTTAAAAAACTAACAGCAGTGGACTTGGCTCCAGACGCACCCCTAATCTCCTGGGTTTTGGCAGCGCAAACATTCTGTGTGGAAGGTGTGGACCTTCTGAAGCAGTTGTTCTCCCTGCTTCAAAACATTCCTTATATTCTCTGGCTGAGGGTTTTATTCAATTTTGGTCATGGTTTGGGCTCCTCCCCTCCTTCAAGACAAAGTGGTTAAGGTTCACCACGATCCTCCTGTAGTCAGACATCCAGGGAATAAGAAATGTGTTGACTTAATCAAGCTTACCTACAATTAGGATGGCTTGACAAAGGAGGTTCAGGCCTGTATCGCAGACTGTGTAACTTGCACATGGGCTAAATCATATCAGTCTGGAAAGAATGGTCTCCTTCACCCCTTATAGCAGGCAGAGGGTCCATGGACATTAGTGTCTGTGGACTTTATTGTGGAACTTCTTATGCTTAATGGGTTTGCAGCAGCGATGGTGGTTGTTAACCACTTCACTAAATTTTCCCTATTCATCCTATGCTCTTCCATCATTACCTCTGAGAAACTGCTTGTCTCTTCATGCGCCATTTTTCTCAATGTTTGGACTTCCACAGGAGATTGTCAGCAACTGTGGGCCCCAGTTCATGGCACGATTTTGGAACAAGCTCTTGGTCAATCTTGAAGATAACACCCTGTCATTCCACTGCATACCATCCTAGTCTAATGGACAAACTGAACGGGTTAATCAGATCCTGGAACAGTACCTACAGTGCTACGTTGCAGCCGCTCAGGATACCTGGGCTGATGACCTCCCTCTCACTCAGTTTGTGTATAACAATGGAACGCATGCCTTCACAGGGTATCCCCATACAAAACAACCTTGGAGTACAACCCCCCATTCTCAGTTGGCCTGTGCCTTTGCCCAGAGGTACCAGCCACCGCTAATCATGCTCAGCATATATGGTCCACACAATCCTTGGTGTGGGAGCATTTAACCAAGGCCATAAGCGACTACAAACGGTTTGCAGTTTAGAAGCAAATCCCAGCACACAAAATTAAAGTAGGTCCACACATTATGCTTGACATGCGCCATTTGTGGATGCAGGTGCCCTCACATAAGTTTGCAAGCAAATGATTAGGTCCCCACTTGGCGGAGGAAAATTTGGTATGACGCTAACCATCTGAAATTACCACCCCACTGGAAGCAACACCAACTCTTTTATGTGTCTTAGTTGTCCCTGTTCAAGGGGGCAATCCCCTCAGAACCAGAGCCTGTTGTGATCGAGGGTGTGGAGGAGGCTGAAGTGGAGGGCATTCTGGTTTCCTGAAAATCTTGGCGATCTGTCCAATGTCTCATCGCATGAGAAGGCTATCCAGCCTATAAAAACAGTTGGGTCAAGGCCCAAGATTGCGCAAACTTCTTGGAGCTGGTCAAAACCTTCCAAGCCACCCACCCAGATGATCCCTGTCCCCCCCAAAGATTGCTACCTTAATAACGATCAAGTTGCCCAAGTCCCACAAAAATATGTCCCTCACTCAGTTACCTGATGGTGGCGCCCCCCTTTGGCAAAAGGAAAGGGTAATTTAAGTCCAGGGGAGTGTCCCCTCAGCTTAGACTGGGCGGTGTTTCCGTTCCTCACCAAAAAGGGTCCAAGAAGGGCAGCTGTCCTCCTCATCTAACAGGGCAATCTCCCATATGGTAGATGAGCGATGGGTGACAGCTCCTCCTTTGAAAATATACCACATGTCCCTACACTTTCCTCCACCAAATTAGTATGGAGAATTGAGGAAATTTGTGCCAAAATAATAGAAAACCATCACTCCCATGGGCCTAATGATTCTTACAAATTTAAGGTCTGAAAGCCTCAAATCTCAGCAATGAAGCCCAATGGGCATGCATATTTAGTAAATGTGAAATCAAGTCATAAGTTATTGGCAAAACTCGCCAATGGCAGCAGGCCATGAAAAATGTTGTTGTTGGTATAAAACCTGCTTCAAAAACCTTGAGGACATAGCCTAACAGGCATGTACCTCTTAAAAGAATGTTATCAGGGAAGAATCCATGGTTAAACTCACCAATGGCATTAGGCCATTGTGAAATGTTATGACCAATATGAAATCCACCTCAAACACATTGGGTACAAAGCCTGATGGGCATGTACCTTCTATGGAAAATGTCCTTAATGTCAAGTCATCAGCGAAAGTTCCCCTAGCCTAAAAACCTTCCCTCAAAATTTGGAATCATTGTTTGATGCATCTTGCTTGGCCAAACTGATGCCAAAACAGCTGAGTGCGGGCAGTAAAGTATCCCAAACCCATTTATGACTTCTTGGGGTCGCCCCTATGTGGGGTGGCCTTGGGAGGTTCCCATTATCCGTCAGGTGAGATTCCATCATGATAACCATCAGAAATATGGTAAAACCACAATTTGGGCATCTGAGGTCAAACTGAAAGTGACTCAGCCCGCCACTGACAATTTCAAAGTTGGTTCATAGTAAATTAACCTTTATACCCTTTTGCTTAAAGTTCGCCAGTTTAGGTCAAAGCTTGAGGGCCCTAGTCCCAACTCTTTCTAAGCTATTCCCCAAACCAATCGCATATTTGAGCAGTTGTAAAACACTGAGAAAATTGGTGGTTAATTTTCTAATTTTAAAAGCCAAAAAAGTTTTCATTTCCCAAACACATTATTTTATAATAATAGAATTCAAAACATCCAACCTGACCCAGTCTTTTTCAGCTCCTAAACCTGCGGGCCCCAGGGCTGTGATTACCTTGCTGGTTGCCTGGTTTATATTCACATTTATAACCAAAGGCGCTCGTTGGCAAAATTCCTAACCATTCAAATAAACGTTGTTCAAGCATCAGTGCCTCTGGCATCAATATTGCCATTTGGGTGTTTCAGCATTCAAACTGGCAGGCCAGTCTAAACTTAACTTGCCGCTATCCTAAAATCTCATTGTTTAATCTCAACTTCCTGTTTTTTTGTGGAGTCCTTGATATTTAATATGTGGTTATCACTATGTTTATTTAAATTAATTTAATGTTTGGGTTAGGGAAAAACTTATGGTGTCCAGATTCTGTGTCCCATTCACTTTATAAAATTAGATGTGATTCAATCTTGGTATTATTCATGTTGGATGGTGTTAAATGTGAAAAGTTGTATCTATTAGAGTTTTCAAACAACCATCATTGGTTGTAATGCAATGAGTTAAGCCAATTTTGTCAGCTATCAAATTTTTGTTATTCTGTGGTATAAAAGAGGCTTATTGATGTCATTTCTGACTATCAAATTACTGTAGCTTTCTGGTATGCTATGAACCCATATATTCCTAAGGTGATTTTAATCACAAAAAACCTATAAAAAGGCTTTATTTGAAGTTCTCACAAAATAATATATTCTTTTTAAATTTATTACTATCAAATTGTTAGTTGTGGTGAGATTATTACAAAGGTCAAAAAGTATTATCTGGCATTATGAGGCTTCATCTATGATATAGAGACTGAGAGGAGTCTAAGTATTCTTAAAAAGGACATTGTCAATACTGTACAAGGTTATAACACAAATGAATGCGCTTGTATAATGAGTAAAAGTTTACTTGTAACGGTCCATGCTTATCCTATCTGAACATAGCAATTGAATTACTTGCCAGTTGTAATTTGAGCGATTATCAGTCTTAAACATCTAAAGTTCACTTGCCCTCATTTTCCTTAATATATATCATTCAAAAATAGTCAGAAAAACGTTCCATGAATTATGAACTCTATAAGAAAAATATATTGACTAGATTAAAATGCAATGTCTTATATTCAATTAATTAGACAAGTTGATCAGTTTTTGAAAATCTTGACTTAATCTTACAAGTTTTATTGAATATATCTTCCAATCAAGAACGGTTTAGAAGGCATCCTTAATTTTAAACTTGTTCCTTATTTTAAAATTCTAATTATCGTAATTTTTACTCAATATTTTAGGATTTCTTAAGTAATACTCAGTATGTTTGTGTTTTTTGTGGAAAACCTTTTTTTCAATCATGTAGGCTCCTAGATGGGCTGCATAGTCAGTAGTGACTGGGTTAGTATTAACACTTGAGCCATGAAACATTAGAAAATATTACCAAGCTCAGTGCAACCTTATGTTTGTTTACATGTGATCTGTTAATTTATAAAAATCAAGTGAATCCACAGAAGCCTTATTATAGATTGGTTTGAATGCAACTTTTCACAAATTGTCTTGTTGTGGGAAACTTTATTTTCCTGTGCATGCGGGGCCTCCTGAGTTGTTGCCATACTTTCTATCATATTTCTCGTCAATGTTTTCTCAGCTTCAGGGATTTTTCCTAGGAAATATATTAAGTGATAGTCCCCAATTGCCTCCCAGCTGTACACTTCTTCCATTTGCCCCTCATTTACTATCATAAATTTACTGACTTACTCACTTTCTAGCCCAGAAGCACAGGCAACAAATCATTACCCCATCACATTGTTTTTTTTCTAAAGCCCACGCTTCCCAGCTACATATACCACCAGAGGAATTATAAACTATGCCTGAAAACATCTCCTGTTGTGCCGTCAGATGCAGTAAACAATTACCTTTTTAAAGTCTGCTAAAACCAATTTCCTGAGTCCAATATGCCCAAACTTTATTCAAGTAGCACCTGAAAGCTATAATGCTTGCCTTTTAATTGGTTGTAATGTAATGGTTCAGGCTTATCCTAACCATAACATTAGAAATGAGCTAGAAGTCAATTGCAATTTTAGTGCTTCTCAAATTTAAATAGCCAAATTGCACTTACCCTCATTCCCTACAATGAATATTAAACAAAGATCATCATTAAATGTGCCATGAGCTAAAGATGTAATAAGTAAAGAAGATTGGCTAATTATGATGTAAATAGCACATTTTGAATGAATGAGACAAATAATATGTTTTCAAAATAGGACTTAGTCTTAATGTTTTAAGGCATAATATCAACTTAAGAGTGGTTTATAAAGCTTCTATTGTTTTGAAGTGGGTTCTTAGTTTTAAAACAAAAATCATCACGAGTTTTTACTTGATATTCTTTAAGGATTCTCTTAATAGGACACAGTTTGTCTATCTCCTTTTTGTGGTAAGCCTTTTTCAACCATACAGACTCTCAGCTGGGATACATTAGCAGTAGCCTCCTGTTTAGTAATGTCCATTGAACACTAAACAATAGGAGAATTTCACTAAGCTTGATGCAAACTGATATAATTATCCATGTTGTTCATTACACTATCATAATAAAGAATTTAACATCCAAATAGCCTGCAACACAACTTAACAAATAACTAAATAATTAGCTTGTAGTTAAAACTTTCTATCAGCATCATATTAGAGAGCCGCTTTAGCACTAAGTGATGCTCACTACATGAGGGAGCCACCAAGTGATTGTGGAGAATTTGACAACATATTGTAAAATGTAAATGAAGATGAAGTCTAGGAACTAGAGATTAAAGAGAATGAATAGAGAACTAATGAATTGTAGTGTAAAGTAGCTTACATTGTAAGGAGATTCTCTGTAACACTTCAGCTCCTAAGCAGGTGATGGAAAACCATAACTAGGAAATTGGGATCCTACTATTATAAAAAAGAAAACAAGACAAAAAATGGGACTGACGACAAGGTAACCCCAGTAAACTAAATGTAGTTATTAAGAAGTCATATAGCAAATAAAGGTTATGACTTGGTTAGAGTCCCAGGAAAAGTTCATGATAAATTGTAAATTGGGGTCTAGACCTTTTTAGAGTTTTAATTTTAAAATGTTCCATGTTTATAGGTCTGACAAATCATATGATTCACTATGTTATTTATTAATTTTTATTCAAAACAAATAATTAGATATGAGGGTTTGATCAATCTGGCCATTAAGCTGAAGGCAATCTAGAAAGCAATTATTGGAAACTTTATTGGGCCTCATTGACAACAAAAATGTACCATAGATTAAGTTGAAACCATCGCCAATGAGTTATCTACAATATACAATTTAATACCTTGCTAAATTGCTGGCACTGTCCCTAATTCATTTATTTATCAAGATTTACATGTGACTTGTGGCCCATTAAATTAGATCACATCTCACAATTTTTTACTCATTGCGTCAACAAAAAACGTTGCTATATGATTTTTCTTATAGGGTCTCATTTTATTATGGTGCCTCATATCTATCAGTACAAGCACTGATACTGAAATTACCCTAACCTGTAGGCACTAATTCACATGTCTCCGCTCAATACTCCTGCAAATTACCTAGTATCCTCAGTACAGTAGGTTGCCCAACAGTTGGCATTATGAGAATTTACAATTTTGTAATAGCAAATAATAGAGGGAGTATGTTTGAAAGGGAATCAGCCACTTTGAGTAGTCTTCCATCAAGCTCCACAAAATAAGAACACCTTGAAAGCCAAACGCCACCATCAGAGTAAGAGTCCATGGTGTGATTGGTTATATTATACTAAAAACTCTTTCACACCCAATTAGGTTGTTTTTGTTTCTTTGTTTTCAGGATACTGTCATCATACAGTAAGCCTTTTGTTATGTACGTTTCTTACCTGTGCTGTTGAGATTTGATGCATAAGCGCCTATTTCACCATTCCAATTCTTACTACAGGGTTTTTTAAACACTCCTAAACACTAGTTCTATCATAAAAAACACAAACTGAGCTATCTTGCCATTGGCCTTATTAAAAATTTCTTTAGAATTTATGGATTAAGGTCAAACTACCTTCATCCACTTTCAATAAGTAGCTCCAATAATGATGAGATGGGAACTTTAGTCATGGACTCGTCTCAGCTAGTCAATTATAGTCTCTAAGCGTTGACTTTTAGTTTTGTAAAGTATTATTACCAAAGATTAAAAATTGCCAAAATGAACAGTCCAAGTTTAATGTCTTACTGCTGGCAACCTGAAAAAGGCCTCATGGACATGTTCCATATTTACAAGTATCAAGATTCTTTATATGATAATTATTTCTTATTCCCAGGAATCGCCATTGAAAATATAGTTAAGAAGCTCAATTTAAAAGAACAGCTTTATAGAAGTGATATCCAGATACATTTACCCATCCATTCACTAAGTCCAGCGGATTGTAGTTTGTCAACATTTTGACATAAATAGCTCAGCTGCGTTCATGGAAGTACAAAAGCGGAACAATCCCCTCTAGTTGAATTATTGGACGAAAAATTTTTATGTTCATAAAGTTGTCTACTTTTGAAACCAAACCCAAACTCAAGACGCTCATCAGAACATGGATGAACTAGATGGCAAGCTCAATACTGAGCTTATGAAGATTTCTATTAAAATTATGAATGATTGGGGAGTAACCCCTCAATGAATTGCTGATAATACTCACCGCTGCACCCATGATGAAAGATAATCTGCGGGCGAAAGTGGAAAAACATTTAATGCTGTAGCTGCTGACCATGAGGCTCAACAAACTGATTTCAAGGTATATTTTTCAGTTACTTGACGAATTATATGGTCATTCTGGATGACTTTCTATAGTTCTTATCAGGGCATGTTTGCTATTAAGTAGAGTTTTTATCAAATTAAGATTAAGCAGAATCAATATGTTTCATCCTTCCATCTCAGATCTTATGATTGCTATTAAGTAAATCAGTATAAGACATTAACTTCATCTTAGAGCCATAACGCCTAGATGAGGATTTGGATATAGCTGTTCTATATAACAATTAATTATTTTAGGAAGCTAAAAATCCTTGACTTCAAAATTTAAACTCAGTATCAGAAATAAAGGGCAATAGTTGGTAAAAACCTTGCTTAAAACTAAAACTATTGGCCTTTTAGAATAAATAAATTGACTTGATTCTAGTCTCTCAATATGAAAGTGAAGCATGATAGCAATCTCACTATTAGTACTTGCCCTAAAATAAGTTGCATTATGTTTACAGTGTGACTTCCCATTTGAACCATATTACAACAAATCATTTCCTTTTCACAATTGCATTGCACAATAATTATTGATCTTCATCACAAGAGCGCTACTGCATCCTGAATCGATTACTAGACTATAAATAATATCTGATTATTCTAAATAAAAGATAGCTTATTATTGTTGAGATTATTGGCTGTTTTATGAGTTAGGAAGCTAGTAGTTGAATTGTCCAACTGATAACCTGTGCACATAGAGTGAATAGTACTCGAGAAACACAACTGGTGCTTACAACAAGGGGCTGTAGGTGCAAAAGAATAAAATATACCAGAAACCTCATGATTGACCCAACTTATGAAGGAGGAGATGGCTAGAACAATCAAACCGTCATTCTCTATAGAATCCTCCTAACCTAATTGTATAGCGCTAAAGGGAGTTGGATTTTAGTACATCCCTCAGTCTGAAAACATTTGGAACCTATACTTTCACTAGGGAGCAGTTGTGACAGATTGGACAATTGCTACTTTGTAGAATTCTGGCTCTTTGGCCACAATCACTCTGATCTAGTATCCGCTTTAGTTTATTGCCATCAGAATCAAAAATAGCTGATCCAGAAAAATGAGATCTTTTGGCCTCTGAGTCATCAAGTAGTATAGCAAGCTGATAGCTCATCCCAGATGGGGCAACACCTTGCCAGGTATTTTCAGCCCACAGTACGGAACTTCCAATTGACCATTTCTCATCAACAGGCCCAAGCTATGGAGTACTATACAGGAATCAGCAAAACGTAAAAGCGTTATGGGGAATGAATAGGCATTCTGAATATAGTTTCCAGGGTGTTTATCAAACCATTAATGGCAACCAAAACCTAAGTTTTCAGATCTTGCAACAACTAAATAAGAGTATTGATTAATTATACTAGAATGTATCGACTCTAAGATACCTTGCAATGGATAACCGTGGGTCACCAATGAATGGGTTTAGGGCCTGATTTGGTTTAGAGAGGAAGTTAAGAGAAACCAAGTAACTCCAGGCGACATTTCTCAACAGGCTGAGGCAGGTGAGGAAATCATCCATACCCCTAACGCATAATGGGATTTCTTCACAACACTTTAGAAGTAACATCAAGACCAATACCATTTTCCAGTACAAGCTTAAACAAACCAAAGATTGACAAGAAGCCGCTTAGTGGGATATTGACCAGTTGAGAGGGCTAGTTTGAGGACTTCAACCAGGTAATAGCGATCTCCTCCAATTAACAATAAATTATACTGAAAAATCCGCCAGCTGAAAAATTCAGAGTCTGCCCATAAGAGAAAATTGGATGAGTTGTGTGCTAGCACGCATGAAGCGCGGAGAAATCTTGTGGGGCTATGACAATTCAAGATCAGTGCCTTTGTGAATAGAAAAATTGAAATACTTGAGAATGACTAGTTGAAAGGGATATATATGATGGCTGGTGTTGGAACCCCTCATCAAGCTAGCTCCCACGGCCAACCTGAGCTATTTAGAGAAGAATCCCTGAAAGAATCTGCTGCCTAAGAACCCATGCACTACTAATTTAATACTACCTCATTATTGGCCTTGCCTACTGCTGTGGAGACCCCTCTACTAACCACGTCAACCTCATACTAGCAATCCAGGACCTCAGGTTAGCGCAGCGCTAATGATTTCTAGGACAAGAAGTTTCAATATAGGATTACAGCAATTAAGCACGGATAACTTTAATAAAGTTTGTCAAGCATGGAATTGTGAAATCATTCTTAAATATGTTCAAGATGACCATGTATGGAGCCAATAATCTTTGTAGAGCCACCAATATGATTAACTGCTTTGATGACAAGAGTCAAGATCTGACATGCCCTACTTGTCCAAGGAACATTGGACCTTTACTGATGTAAAACGCGGTTTTGTGAGAGTTCAGGAGTACCAAGCACATGGCCACTCAGAAGGATGAATTCATGACTACTTATTATAAAAGAAAAAAGCCATCACCAAATTTGCTGACCAATATCACCACAAGGATCAGGTTTGTTGGGTGCTAAAGCCATAGTGGACTTTGATATCAAATTTTGCACTTTAAAAATGCTACCAAAAATCATCATGATTAAAGTATTCTTTGCTCTCAGCGCATGTAAAGGACTTAAATAATCCTCCATGAGCAGATATCTGAAAAGGTGCAAAGTAAGTTTGGACCACCCAATGTGGCGCTTGAACCAGTCAACCCCCACGTGTTAATAAAGCAATATAAGTCTTGCAGAGCTCTACCCACAGCGTCAAGGGAACAACAGAAAATTGTAGCCTAGTTGAGATAACTTGTTAGATCTGCAACTCTAAGGAACATTACTCGGCTTCATTACCCAAACAACGCCTTGTGGGTTCATTATGACTTTTTAAGAGGATGAAAGTCAGGGAAAGGAGCATCAGCAGTAGAAGGGTGATGCTCTACTGCCAGCTAACATCCAGACTTGTCCCAAATACAAGAAACATATAAGACTCCATTACTTGAGAGTTTAATAAAAGCATCCATACAGTTTTGGCTGTCTCAAGAAGTCAGCGAGCAGCCATAAAAAATAAAAGAAATATGAAGTTGTCTCTAAAACTTACAATACTTAAATTGCCAAGCACAATCAGCTCTAAAATACAGAAGAGTATCAATACTTACTTCCTCTGAAAGGAGTTAAAAGTCGCGCTACCAATTTAGACCTTAAACACCCACTTCCCCACCATAGGAGAACAGATAGGAGTATATATAATCAGGTTGATACTCCTTCCATTATTGCAATAAACGGGAATTTACACTACTTTTACAACTGTACTTATATTGATATTCACATAAACAAAGTTTTTGTCTGGGCCTTTGTTGACAGCGGCGCCAATGTAGACATAGTTTTCCAATCAGTTCTAATAACAATTAAAATTAGCTCATGATGTGGCTCATCACCAAAGATATGGACCAGCTGGGCCTAAAAGCACCACTAGTGAAGGATCATATAGCGCTCTGACAATGATGTTTGGCTCTTTTCAGGTTAGTACCACAGCCATAGTGCTCCCTAACAATAATTATCAATCCTCGTTGGTACTTGCTTTCTTAAGTTTTATAGAGTTGTTATAAACTAAAAATAGAACACTTGTACTATTTTAGATCAAACATTGTCCCTTCATAGCTTGAAGATAATATAACCTCTCTTTATAGCAGGGAAAATATAAAACGTGGTCTACAATGATGATGCAATTATTATCTTCTTCCAAAGATGGGATACAAATAAACCTTCTACTGCCACCATTCCTGATAATTAATGCATCTCACATAAGCTTCTAAGGATAATATTTGTACCCTAGATACCAGAGTGTAGTGTCAATGGATTTAAACTAGAGCTACCTGAAGGATTGTTGGAAGAAAGTTTACTTCCCTTTGAAAAGGTCAAGGACTGAACTTTGCGCCACTCCTGGGATAGTATCATTCGGTCACTAAGAGGTCTATGTATTACTTGCCAATTTGACTAGCTCTAAGTTTTTAGTTAAGTAGCAAAGGATTGAATTCATAAACCTTGCTTTGCTAAAAGAGATCTAGGAATTACATGAGTTTGGAAACCTAACAAAGTTTGGCTTACCTAAACCACTTCTCTCAAATTGCGCAGTTGTTACTTGAGAGCAACATAAGGGTCTAATTGAGGGTTAGAAGGACTAAGCACTGGCTCTCATACAAGAATACGCTCAAGTACCTGCAACAGATTATGACCTTGATGTACTGTGGGAATCCAACATCATGTGGATGCTGGGGATGCTAGACTTTTTTGATTATGACAGATACAGAGAAGAAAGGCCAGCAATAAGGAGGTGAAAAAGAAATTTAGAGACTCTCATACTTTGAGAAATGATCACTTCTTCATGAATCCCATGGGCCAGTATGGTGCTCATAGTTAGATAAAAAATAGCCCTAATTTAGTCATTATTGATTATTGACGTTTTATATATCTTTTACAAAAAAGATTTCTATCCTTTACATCAAATAGATGACGCTCTGGACCAACTAGGGGGAGCAAAAAGCTTACTGCTTTAGAAATTTTCAACGGATACAGACAGATTGACCTGCCACCTGAAGACCAGAAAAATTGTGCAAATATTGTTTCTCAGGGATTTTTCCACACAGCTTGAATCCCCAAGGATTGTGCAACGCACTTCCCACCTTCCAACGGGCGATGGGCATCATAATAGGAGATTTTAAAATGAGTTGTGTCTCAGTATACCTTGCCAATATAAAAGTTTTATTTAAAGTTTAACCTACACCTGGCTCTTCTGGAATAGGTCTTTTGGAAGTTAGGTCAAGCTCAGCTGAAAGATAAACCAAGTAAGTGAAAGTTCTTTAAATTGCAGATGGAGTTTCTTTGACACATTTTTTAACACACAAGGAATACAGCCACAGCCTCAGAAACTCAAGGACGTTAGTTGCATCCCAGAACCCAAAAGTGAGTGAGATGTCCAGTACGCTTTGAAATGATTAGTATTTACGCCAATTCAAATCAGGATTCGCTCATATATATAAGCCCTTTTTACATCTGCTTCAAAAAGGAATCACCTTACACTGGTCCTAAGAATGCTGACTATCCTTTAACCAGCCCTAAAAGCCTTTATCGAAGCTCCCATTACAAGATATCCCAACTTTGACCAGATTTATATAGTGCAGTCTGGCGCATCTCTTACGGCTTTAGTAGATGTACTTTATTAGAGAAGATGATTGAGAAGAACATATAATAGCCTTCTGCAGCTGATTACTAAACAAGAACAAAAGCGATTATATATGGGTACTGAAGGGGAATGTTTAGCTGTTATATGCGCTTGTAAACAATTTTGAGTTTATATATACATAGAACTAAATTCAAATAATCACTGACCATGCTTCCTTATGATAAATAAAAATAATAAGGAACACAAAGGTTGGTTCAAACACGATGAGCCCTGAAGTTACAGGCTATGACTATGAGATAGTGCAATATCTGGACAAACTCATCAGAAATTTGATGGCTTTTGCAGCTGCCTGTCAAGAAGGCACTACCCCCTTTTCAGATCAGTTATTCAAAAAGTTGAAGGCTAAGGATTACGCCAATGAAAAGCCTGCTATTAACCGCACTTTAGATTGGCTCATGAAGGACACTATAATCAAGAATGGGCAACTGTACAAATTAGTAGGGACAACTAAAGAATTCACCCCCACCTTCAGTTCATCCAGAGAAATATAACGAAAGCTCATTGTGCCATTAGAAATGAGAGCTTATTGAAGACCTTAAAAATAATTCAACAGGGTATTACCAGTTCTCTTAAGATTTGACAATCAGGATCTATTGATAAGATGTCAAGAGAATCAAGCTCGCCAACCTATTGTTTATGACCACTTACAAATAGGGTAAGCCAAAAAGGACCTAACGCCATTTCCATAGATGTCATTAGACCCTTCCTCGCCAGCGTTCTCAACTACAAATGCATTGTAATTGAATATTAATCATATTAATGAGTCAAATCCTGAGTCCTATAAGATTTTGGAGCAATATCGACCAAAAATATTTAATAGATCAGGTAATAAACCAGCATAGCTATCCACACTTTATCCTCATGTTCAATGGCACTAATTTCATCTCTTGAGTTGATCCCAAACTAAACAAGTTGACGGGAATCCGAGGAGTTCTCACCATCTCTAATCACACCAAGACAATAGAATGATGGAACGCGCCAATGGTATCTTAGTTTTAGATCTTCAGAGGTTTTTCAACAATTCTCCATCTCAGTGGGCTATATTTGTGGACTCAACTGTATTTACTTACAACATCAGCTACCACAGTGGCACATGATATTCACCCTCCATCTCTTGTATGGTCAACAAACTGTGCTACCAACTTATTACATTCCATCATTTTGACGAGGATGAGATCTGATCATCCAAATAGTTTGTTTGAGTGGTGCAATCCCTAATCAAGATTTAAACTGAGGCCTATGGGGCCATCTTGACTAAGAGAAATTTTCAAAAAGTGAGAGACGATTTACATTGATTCAATGTGGTGAGCGTTGCATATAGCAACAAAGTTTATAACTATGAGCTTATGAATTTGTTAGATCGCACAAGTTGGCTACACTATGAAAAGAACCTTAAGTTGTGATTGACAAAGTTTCCGCTGAAGTCTGCACTATTAAAAGTTTGGTTGAAGGGTGAATAGTTAATAGCGTCCATGAAAAATTTCTCCAACTGTACCACAAGCCAAGTGACTGTTTCACTGAAGATCAACAAGTAAATCAAGTTAGGGGGAATTGTTGGATAATTAATGGACTTGATCTAAACTCATGGTTTGAAATAGCAGCATTATCTTAATATCAATATTAGAACTTGTCAAATTATGATTTACATTATGTTAAACCAAGTGACTTCCCATATAAACCTGTTCTGACAAATCTCTTCCATTTTTGCAATTTCATTACACAATTGTTAATGATCTTCATCATGAGAGCGCTACTGCATCCTGAATGAATTAACTGGAATATATATAATATCTAATCTTCCAAAATAAAGGATAGCTTCTAATGTTGAAATTCTCAGCTATTTTTAAGAGCTAGAAGCTAGTAGTTTAACCAGCTAACTGATAACTGTGCACGTAGTGTGAAGAGTACTAATGCTACAGGATTACAAAAAAATGTGCATTTTTAAAACATAATGAGGGTGGAATGTCACTCATTTTAACAGATGATGGATTAGGTTAAAATTTAAATCAATAATGATCTTTTCTAATGCCACTTGGGCCAGCCAAATGAAAGAACCTCAAATAGCTTTATAAACAACCAGGAAATTTCCTTAATGATACTAACATGATGGGCAATGAGGCTGGGAGTGGAAGGCGAGTTGGTAAGGGCGTACGGCTACCAACCTGAAGGTTAAAGATTCAATCCCCACCCTTTGCACATTGATCAAGGTGCCAGCCAAAGGAAGCTATAGGTGGTTAGTAGGTCTAATAACACGAAAACCTTACCCATGACGTAACCAGAAAAATTTGAGTCCCAATCTGGAAGTTGGAGAAACTTTCTTTGACAGAGTTGACCCTGTTTAGGTTTCATGTCATTTCTTTCTTTTGGTAATGCCTATCCCCTGGTTGGCTTGCCTCAGTTAAATAAAATGATGGGCAATGAGGCTTTACTATAAACCACATGCCTACCTTTCTTACCTTTCTTCTAATGGCAGGTGTTAGTAACCCAGCGTGCTATGGAAAGACCTGGATTTTGGCGTGGGTACACCAAGAACCACATGGGCAGGGTCCACAAGGCACCGCTGGTTTCAAAGTGCTCTTGTTGGGCGCTTTGTCAGGTGTTTTGGAAAAGGAACAACCCAGTGAATTGGTGCCCATGGCTCGCGTTTACTTACTAAAATAACTACTTAGATTTTTTTTACACAGAAATAATTCTAATAAAACTAAAACGGGAAATAAGAATAAGAATAACCCAACACTCTACCATTATCAGGGTGCTGGGTTATATGGGGAATTGGGAGGAAAAAGCGCTACTAAGCTGAATCATGAAAGGGGGAACAATTTCCATTTTTATACTGTTAATTAATGGATTTAGTCCCAGATTTCTCCTCAAGAGTCTCAACTGAGGTTTCCAAACCATTCTTGGGACAAATTCATGACTTTGAAATGTCAAAATTTATATTTTTAAAATTTTATGAGGTGTCAGGTTTGATTCCCATTTTTGGCCCTTTTTTAATTTATTCACTTGATTTATTCAAGGTAAGCTGACCAGGGGATGGACATTACTGAAACTAAAAATTAAAACTAAAAGCTAATGTAACTAATTGGTTCAGACAAAACACCCAAATGAGCGTAATGAATGAAACACTTTAAACAAAAACAACCAACCAGGTGGGCAGTGGAAACTTCATATCCCTCCATGGCGGAAGGGGAGGGGGGATTGGGGGCTCATCTCCAGCAGCAGCTTACTCCTCTTAGCGTAGGGTACATGTTAAGGTGGACAGTAAGGGCGTCGGGGCATCAGCAGCATGTGGTTCAATATTGCTAGTGACTGGTATTTCATGAAAATTGCCAACCATAAAAATGGCAGTAATATATTCAGCTAAAGCCTTTTTGGCTTTAATGCTGGCGTCTGGTAGCCTAATGAATGTGGCAATATTGGTTCAGGTAATCTTAGCTTTCAGAATCCGTGCTACAGATATCACGTTCTGGATAGTGGCAGTGACATTTTTGTGCAGTTGTTTCACATTAAAACTACTTTTTGAAGTAATATTTTGGGGATAACAGGAGGTGGAATGCCTTTTAAAGCGCCGCCACTGATTTGGCGGTGGCTTTGTGGAGGGGACAGCAATCTGGTGAGGCGGCTGCTTCTACTGCAAGCTGGTGGTTGATGTAGAATGGTTTGGTATTTGGCTGTGGGGCATATAAGCGAGGGGGAAATTCTGCATCCCATTTTGCATTATAGAACAGTCGACTTGCAGCAATAATTCTTCAATGATCTTACTTGATTTGTCAATAACAGTCAATAACTCCCATGGGTTCTGGTTGAATAAAATTGGGGAATTGGCATACAGTTGAGGTTTATTTGATTCATTGGAGGAAGCATGGGATCAAACTGGGGTCCAAGCCAATGCTTGATTGTAGGAATCATGTGTGGCACTTGGGCGAGGAGGAGGCTGATTGGTGGCTGCAGGTGCAGCTGCAGCCTCAGGATTTGGGGGAGGGGGAGGTAGGATTGTAACCCATGCTGGAACTTGTGCAGGGTGGGCGGCGGATTGGAGGTTGGCAGATGAGTAATCCAATCCATCAGAAGCTGCTAAGGAGGGTCACTTGCGTTTCAAGTGGTCCAACTCAAAACAGGATGGGCATATCATCTGCCCGACCTTGATACATGTCTAAAACGGATGGTCAGGGGCTGAAGGAATAACAGTGTAAGGGGGAATTGACAAAGTGATTTTACTAAATTCAGGGCTGATCGTGGCATATGCCTGAGGCCCAGCAAGTTGTGTGGCCCCATTTGGGACCACAAATTGCAAGATGGGGTTGGAGCCATAGGCTGCCAAACTGTCCATCAGCTCCTGGTGGAGCACTGCAGGGAGGAGGTGGGTGGGAAAACCAGCAAACTGGACCACCAAAGTGGTGTCTTCTTGGATCCAGGTCCAAATTGTGGGAAGAGGAGTACCCTGGAATACCTTTGGCACAGTTGCTGCAGTGGCAGCGTCATCTTCACAGGTGAAGCCAAGATCAAATTACCTTTTATAGGGGCACAAGTCAATAAAAGTGATGGGACACATCACCACTTGAGCCATTTTGATAATGGCTTGGTTGTGGTAGGGGAAAAGTTTTCTATAGTTGACCCTAAGGCTGAAACGCATGTTGCTCTGGGGGAGCACCAGGGGGCAGCAAGGTACCACTTGGGTACAAGCGAGGTGGGCGTCAAGATCCTTGGGAGGAATAAATTGTTCAATGGGTTTGGAATGACTGGGTGAACAAGTCCTAGCGCGTTTTCCTGCTGGATGAAAAATAGAAGGTGGAGTTTCACCGCTGCCCCACACTGGAGCAGCTGGCAGAGAATCTGATGACATCAGAGCAAAACTACAATGGGAAATCAAAATCTACTTTTTTGTTAATTCATGTAATTTTCTCAGAAAGTTATGCTGAGCGGAAAGAGAGACTTTTTTTGGCCCTTTCTTTTCAATCTTTTGCTTGAATTTCATCTTCTAGGTAATACTTTTCTTTTAATATTAAATTTAGGCTTAACTACTAGTTGAGGTCAGGAATTGGAGTCTGGTTGTGCAAGTTCTGAATTTTTCCTAGCTTTTTCATAAAGCTGCTTAATTTTTTCAGTTAAAAGCTTTCAGAGTTTGACAAAGGATGAGTTTGGGTTGGGGGAAGTGTGGGGGGAGGCATGTGGCAAACATTGAGGGGCAGCAGCCATCCATATAATCTAAGATATGCCCAGGCCAGAGATTAAAATGATAGGAAGGGCCCTAGGGTTTAGTTTTTGGTTCTTAAGGGTGCATGACACTATCCAGATTAATAGCTGGAGCAAAATCCTTACAGCAGGAGTGGCTAATCATCTTGATATTCTGATATTTACTCCCCCTAATTCTTTGGCATCTATAACTCAAAAGACTCCAGTACAACCAGTTGAAGTACCTCCACTACCTCCACTTATATCTCTGTGACACCTTCCACATGGGCTTCTCCAGCAGCATAAGGACATTTTGTTCCCACCCCTCATCTACTTAACTAAAAAAGTCATATGGAATCAGCGCGAGAACCTTGTTCCAGTGGCTAAAAAGTCATTTAACATGTGAACCCTATAACCTTACTTAAGTTTAAAAAACTGTGCAAAAATTTAACAACTTATTTGATATTAGTATAGACAGTGCATCTAATAAGGCAAACTAGTGACTTCAATGAACTTCTTGGACTACAAAAGCAAAGATTAGCTATTCCAGGAAAACAGGATGTTAGTTTTAGATTACTTTAACGCTAAGGTCTTCATTTTCAAAGATTTTATGGATCATAAAGGATGGCTACCTAAAAGATCAAATTTCTTACATCTTCTTTAGAAAGGATGAGACACGACATTTTTTTTCAAATGTTTTTATTGGAGGTGCAGACACTATCAGTGGCTCATCTTAAAAATGGTGTTGGATGCTATGATTGCCATTCTCCATGCCTGCAAGCCTTACAAGGAGTTACAATGGTTTTTGTTACTAGTACTGAACTAAGATTATAATATTAATTAGATGAAAATTAATTCTGGTTGTCGTGCTGCTACTTTTTAAGCGCCTTATATAAGTTACTGTGAGCCTCACAGTAGCCATAATAGATATATTACCTAAAAACTCTTTGACTAAGACTCAGACCCTCATTCCAATAAATTAAAATTTGATCTATAAAAACTCAATTTTGTAAAAAAGGCACAATGAATTAATGATTAATGTTGTCCAAAGTCAAAAGTCCATGTGATGAGCCAAACAGATAATGACAACTCAAGAAAAATGGGTTGAAGTAGTTAAGAGACCCTATTACCGACATTATTTCTATAATTTTGCCAGAAAAAACTCAAAGTGCCACTATGCATTTGCAAATTGACTAATAAAAATTTGAGGCCTCACCTCACGCGTTTTATCATATAATTGTTGACAATTTGGTCTCTGTAATCATTCTCTCATAAAAGAAACATTAAGGTTAATATTTCAGAAAATAATATGAAGCCTTATATGCAGCAATTGGAGCAGCAAGAGCTTTTGGTTATCTCTGGTGATGGCTCTAAGTTAGACGTGAATTAAGTAGCCATACTGATTGATTAGTTGGGGAATCAAGCCATTAATTATGTGATGATTTGCAGTTTTATCTATTTTAAGCTGACAATCTTAATGCCAAATTATTAAAAACCTTCCATTGCTTATTATTACGACTTTCCCTTACTTGATATTACAGTTTATAAGCTTAAGGAAGAGATATCATGGATAGTGGGTCACCAAATGATATCATGTCAAATATACAAGTGGAAAGACTCGGTTTTTCACTCAATATTGACCACTATAGATAATATAGAAATGTGGGATCACATCAACTGCATCTGAAGGAGCTTATAGTGCAATATCGATGCAGTTTAGCTTACTGATAGTATCAGCTCAGGCCATTGTTTTACCAAATTGTAAGTATGACTTTCCTGTTGACCTCTTTTAAGAGGACCTATGGTATTAGAGCAGATTATGAGGAGAATATGCTGTATATTAGGACTAACCTTTCCTCTTTATTAGTGATGAAAGATAGCATCTCTGCGCCCTAAAATTAGGCGTTTCTTAATCTTGCCTTTAAAGATGACATAATGCCAAGTAAGTATAAAGATTCGTAACTAAAAAAGCGTTTTCCCAGCCAGAGTATGGATCAAAGGGCATACCTCTTAGAGCTAACTTTAGCCTGATAATTCTGCAGACCATTAATTACTAATGGCGACTGTAATTAATATATTTTCTCAAAACATTTGGTGAAATATTACTCTATTTTGCCAATAAAACTTGAAACTAGTCCCTGCATCTGGGATTATCCCTCTCAAACAAGAAAAATCCATGTTTTTTAAGTAACTTAATTCCTACCCCCTTTAGATTAAGTGGCGTCAGATTATTGCCTATGTGCACATTATACCATTAGAAAAAGTACAAAACATCCATGATTTTGGTAATAAAAAAAACTATGCTAATTAAGAGGACTTCTGACCAGGTTAACATTGATCTTATTTAGAAAAACTCCTCAGTTTTATAGAGGAACAAAAGATAAAGCATTAGCTTTATTTGAGAATTATAAGGTAATATGGTGTGATGATTTTGATTTGGTGTGCACGCAAGATGAGTTACAGTACATATTGTTACCAGAAATCATCCCACCATTTACCTGCGTCCTATTGGTTGATCTAAATTGGTAATGAAAATCCAATAAAGAAATTAACTAAGCATAAACATCTGAGGAGGTTATTTTTTCCAACAGAGCTTAGCCCCCTCATTTCTAATTACTAAAATTAAGTTGCCTACAATTGCATGTTTTCTTATAACCAGAAGCTGTATAATTGCAATATCATCTTTGAGAACAAAAGGGTATTTTGGGCCTTTTAGCTTTGCGTTTTTTGAATTTTCGCCAGCTTAAACCTTTAAATAGAATGATTAACTTGATAAATTAGCCTAATGACCACCAACTTCTTTGTAGAACCATTTAAATTATTATACCAACCTAATATTAAACTGCTCAGCCATAACAATATTAATTACCATCAGAAACATATGATTTTTTTCTTTTTACATATAAAACTTTTTTTATTTTATTTTGAAAAGTGAAAATTATGGTCGAATATTATATTTCATCTGACCTTAATAACTGTGTAAAATTTCATTAATAGGTCATGTCAAAAGCGTTTACATGCGGGATGCAAGATCCTAAGATAAACAAGATTTGAGTTAGAGAAAAAAAGGAATCCTTATCCTTTGCCATGCATTGATTATGTGCTAGATCACTTAGGAAATCCTTAACATTTATAAGCCATGGGTTTAATTATGAGTTATTGGCGAAGATAAAAACTAAGCCTTAACAGGAAAAAGTTTCATTATTATTACTCAAGGCTTAAATTAGCCACTCAAATTATTTAAGGGTTGTGTAATGATCCAGCAACATTTCAAAGCTCCATGGACAATATTTAGGCGAAAAAGATCTCATGTATGCTAGTTTGTTAGATGATTTAACATAATTTCCAGTTCATTTAATGAACATTTAAAGCTCTTAGAGGAAGGCTATCGCCATTTTGCTAAGGCTATTTCGAGAAATGAAGCCATGAAGAATGAAACTTCTAGGAACAGCTAAATACTGGCTTTGTTATTAATAAGCATGGCTTAAGGATCCAGCTAGATAATATAATGAGACCTTTAAAAAGAGGACGCGGAAAAAATAGAAAGCAAGACAACCAAGTTTTATTTTTAAAGATTGGCTACTACCACTAATCTTTTTAAAATTTTAGTAAAATTGGTGAGCCTTTGTTTCATTTGTTAAGTAATTTTGTGTAACATTTTAGTGGACGGGAAATGTCAGTTAGCTTTTGAAAAGCTAAAAGTTTGCCAAAACAAAAGCACACAGTATTCATGCACTAAACTTTGATAAACTATTCTTAAGAAAACAGATGTGTCCCTCATTGCTGTAGGATGTGATATTTTAAACTATAAAGTATTTTAGCACCCAGTGGCTTATTTCACCTGAACTCTATATGCACATAAACAGAACTACGCAGTGACTGAGAAAGAGTGCCTGGCTGTTATTAATATTGTAAGCAGTCCTGTGTTAACATCCACGGAGTGCACTCTACAGTAACTATTGACCATGCTTTTCTTTGTTGGTTACAAGATCTTGAATAGTCATAAGGACGGCTTTCCAGATGGGCTTCTAAACTACAAGCCTATTATTTTGATTTCTAACATTTCCTCAGCATGAAACAACAAGTGCCAATTGTCTTTCTCACCTGCCTACCATGGCTTTAGAGGCTGATATGGCCAATTTACTGTTTGACAAGGTGATAACGCAGCTATATGGAAATGAGTCCAAGGAAGTTAAACACACCCTAGATGACTTGAGAAGATATCATTGTTAAGGTGGGAATCTATATAAATTTACATAAAGCCAAAATGTTTGTATTTACTAGGCCAACTGAGTGAACTGATTTAAGTATCATGGTTCATAAGGAGATTGGACAGGAGCGTTATAAGACACTTGAGCAATCATAACCACATTATAATGGGAATTTATGCCTCTCAGTACCCATAATACTCTTATAATGATGTAAGATATATCAAGACAAACTCTTTAAAGAAGGTCACTCCTATCAATTTAAAGCCAAAACTTCATGGCACATCATCTCTATTGATGTTGTAGCCCTTTACCCAACAGTTGTGGGAGATTCATTTAAATCTTGTGGTCATCAAACACTTTAATAAGTGGGTAAAGGTTAAAGCAGTAAAGGACTTAGGTGCAATAACAACAAAGTTAACTTTAGAGAATATAGTATATCAGCATGGTTGCACGCAATCAATTCTAGCAGATAATGGACTAAGCTTAAATTAAAACCTTAAGCTGAATGATTTTATGGGTACTCAAGGGGAGTTTAGAAACCTTATCAACCAGAGAGAAATCTCACTTGTGAAAGAGTAAATGGTACCCTTATTTTTATCCTTCAGAAGCTGCTTATAAAAAGATCATCTAGCTGGAATCTTTTTCTGCTATCATCTATGTTTGCCTATAATATTGATTTTTATTTCCCAAATTGGGGATTAATGTTTCAGTTAATATATGAGAAAACTCTGCTACCCCTATTTTATACTAATGATTTCTTTAGAATATTATGAGTCTTACATGTTACTTAGAGAAATATACACAAACGTTAATATAGTTGCAGACCAAGGGTACTACAATGCGTTGGCTAAAAGGCGATAACAATGTTTAAAATACAGAGCTTAATAGCCCTACCTACCTCTACTGTTGTTGAGCGAGTCATCTATTATGATAATCATGGATTCAAACAAAATTATAAATTAAAGACCTCTGGATAAGGCCTTTAAGATCATAGAAAAAAACTTTAATTGTTGCTTACACTTGAAAAATCCCACCAAGGGTTAACTTATTAATAGGATGCATTACAAGTTTATAAAAGTGATATAAGCAGAGCCTCAGTCTTAAAGCCAGACGTCTCAGTTACTCATTCTACCCCCGCTCTTTTTCTTGGTTCTTGATGTTAATCGGTGAAAATGTGGAATTATTGCAATGTTGTATGACCAATCATCTGATTTTTATGTATTTATTTACTTTTATATATAAATAATAATTGGATAAGAGTGTTAGAATGATCTTTCCGTTATGCCATTAGAAATCTAGAAAAAAATTTGCATTAAAAACTATATTATTATTCATAGCCAACAAAACTGCATATAGGCTGAGCTATTACATAGCTAATGAATTATTCTTCAAATACAATTTATCCCTCTCTTTATGACCAGCACTTTCTCTATTCAATAATTTTTATTTGATTACCATAGCCTCATTGTCCCATAAACTAAATCACTCTTTTTATTTTCTTTCTTTACATTAGATTTGAATGGTTGCTAGAATCTTATTGTTAAGATCTTAGTTTAATATGGTGCATCATTACTATTATTTTAAATACTAATAGCTGAGATTTCTACAACCTGTAGGCACTAAATTTAATGTAATTGCTGAGTTCCTGCAAATGACATATTGTTCTTCAGTGCATCAAGCTACCCAAAAGTTGGTATCTTTGAGATTAAGAATTTGGAATAGCACATAAAAGAGGAAGTGTCATTTTAGAAGAGATTTCTTAAATTTGATTATTCTTCCATAAAGAACCTCAAGAAGAACGCCATAGTGAGCCCCAACGCCACCATAAGGACTAAGAGTATATGCTGTGCTCCATTGAATATTTTAATAGAATCTTTTTTTAACTGAAATTAGATTGTTTTAGTTTTTTAGCTTCCAAGTTACCATCGTCATATGATATACCTGTTGTTAAGTTCATTTGTACCTGTGCCTTTGAAATCTGTAGATTTCATTTTCTAATACAATGAGTATTCTGAAGAATAATTCCGTACCCTCTGGAGGGGGAACTCCACAATTATACAATCACCTCAAGATTTACATATGCAAGATCAAAGCGCGGATAATGGAGATAGACCCCCTTTTATGGATGATGATGGACTAATAGTTTTCCAGTCAGATGGGATACTTTCACCTAAAATAATTTGATATCTCATGGACAAAGTAATTAAATATGTAAATACAACTCCGTTGCTAAAAATATGCAATTTTCCTCCCTTTTATACCTTTGGGGGTTTGAGATAACTTACAATTGCCTGAGGACAGAGTAATTTCTTCAGAAATGGCCAATGACAAAAAAATGACTAACAAAAATATAAATAACCTACCCCAATGGAATCAATCAAACCTTCCATTTTATTTTTTTAAAAAAAGGCAGTCAAGCAATATCACCGGCCATTTGTAACCCCTAAGCTAGGCAAATTAGAGATGCACCATCATCCAAATTGACCTGATCACCATATTACTAACTTGTATGAAGAAGCACTAACCATAAGTGGTATATAGGACCTAAACCCAGAAGTAGGATTGAACAAGGGGCCACCAAACATGCTGGTTCAGGGATTTTCACTGTGAGATGCAGATCACGGATAAATGCATTGAGTAAGGCGGATACCACCATCAAGGAGGAGATTAAGAAGAAACTGACAAGGGGTTTATGAGGCCCTACAATATGACTACACACTATCCCATGCTATATTTAGACTACATTAATTCTATATCTTAATTTATGCTATAAGTAAAATAATAATTCAAATTTTTTTTCTTAAAAATGACTTTTCCCACAGAATCTTATGTTTATCTTTTTTTCACTTATAGTATTTTAATAAAGAGTTTGTCAGTACCTAGTATGAGTTTAAGGAATAGATCACTCACAAGGAAGGATACTTTGGTTACTGATAAACACCAAGGAATAAGTTGTCTGAGGGTTTAGTTTTGTCTTTTTCCAAAGGCCAATGTACCAAAATCATGTATAAGAATTTCAGCAATATTACTCCAGCAGTCAATGAGCAGTTTCAATCATCAATCAATGCTACAGTGGGTAGCATCAGAGTAAGAGTTACTAAGAGATGATTACTACGCCCATCTATAAGGTCGCCTGGTGTCTTATCTGCGCCAACAGAACCCCACAACAGTAAATTGGACACCCAAGTTGAGCGAGCAAAAGCTAAGGAGCTGACTATGGTTCTCACTACAGAGTGACGCCATCAAACTAGATTAAAGATTGTGGGAAACCTCAAGAACATATTGACGTTAAGGATATGGATTCCTATCATAATGAAGGTTCCTATGAACTATTAGTGAGAGGTGAATTTATTCATTAAATACTTCAAAAATTATAGCTTGAAGTATAAGAATATATAAATTTAACTTGGGCATGTCAAGGAGACTGCTAGAAGAGATAGCGCTGACACTACACCAATTATGGGTGTAAATTCAGCTGTAAAGAAGATTGAAAATATCATTATAGAGTGAGGACAAACTGTTATCCTTTAAAATAGAATAGAACGAACTACACCATGATTGAATATATAGATTGTTTAGATAAACATGATTCCATGCTGTACACTTTTATCAGGAATCTGTATGAGTAGAAAGCTCAGATGCATGTTTATCCAAAGGCTGACCCTACTTTATCTTGAGAAGATACCTATAAAGAGACACCAATCTTTCCTACTTAATTGACTGTGCGTTATTGTTTATAAGATGCACAAATCTATTGAAGAGGGCCTGAACTTAAGGACATAGTTAAAGACAATATATGTACCTGGCGAGGGAACCATAACAGGTTTCCTACAGATGTATAAAAACAGTAAAGACGGCATGAGTAATTACCAAAAGGCTCTCATACAAGGGTGCTTGAGTCACAAAGCTTAAGAGATACTCAGTGCAAGACTAAGCCCTCTAAAACCTGGAATGATTCGAATTATTTTGTCAAAGTTTAATAGTAATGATGACGTCCAGAATATGAAAAAGACTCCATGCTCATGAAGATGGGAAAGAGAGAGTTAGTTGCTACCTATGTTACATGTTAAAACCTCAAGGCTCAGCAACTATGGACAGCAGGAGTCTTGGATATAAAGACTACAAAAACGGTACTACTGAGCTCCCTAAAGATGCATACCACTTTTAAAGATACACATAAACTTAGACATCAAGGACGTGATGTTGCTAAAGTCATCAAAGAGGCCTTACTAGATGTTAAGAAACTTAAAAATGGAATAAAAGTCATCAAGACAACCTCCTCAGAAAGCTAACAAGTCTGTCTACATTATTGCCACAAGAATGAGAAATCCAAAGATAAAACTATAAAACCAGTAGAAAGACAGCCTCAAAGAGAATCTATTTAGAATAAGAGCTATAAAACTGGACACTTTTGGTGCTCTTGTCTAATAAATGCTACCACTAATTAAGATGCATCCTTTATTAAAGATGCCACCAATGCAGTGAACTGGGTGATCTACACACTGAAGGGGAAGATGTTCATGAAGACAAGGAAATAGTCAGTTCAGGATGCCACAGCTAGGTGCTTAGTGTTGTGGCTCTACCTTATTGACTTAATGTGAATGGAATTTATGGAATTGGATTGGACAGTACTTACTTGGAACAGGACACAAAACCTATCAAGAACACCAACTATATTAAAGAAGGATAGCATCTTGTGATGTCAACCTATAAGAGCATAAAAATATATGATAAGTACACTACTAAGGCCACATCAAAGTCAGAAGCTATGAAGCAAAAGAGTCAGCCACTGTCACAGTCATGGCTAGGTACCCATCTAGAAAGATAGTTATTAAAGTTAAAGTGATTATTCAGAAGGTTCGCGTTTTAGCTGCACTGGATACTTAAGCTCCTATCAACATTATGTCCTCCAAGTTGATGAAAAAAGAAGTTCATGAAGATATAGCTTACAATGTCAAATGCCGTATAGCTGGGCCATATGTTACGCGAACCTTAGGAGCATATTCAGCGTTAATGTTAAGTTATAGGCACATGGTTCTGATGGCTTTAGCAATGTTTTTGGACAATAATTACTACGACTTCCTAGATGGCACCCAGCATTTATTTGAGTCTTATTCTAAGATTTACTTCATCATCAGTACTGTGATCATAATCAACTATCAATTTCCACTAGTTTTCAGAGATGAATATGCCAATACATGAAAGAAGAGGACATGCTTGGTTGAAACTGACCAGTCAATATACCCAATACAATACATCCTTAAGGAGAAAGGTGTCAAGAAACTACTTGCCATGGTCAGTGCAGAAGAAGGACTACCACTGAGCGCTAGTGAGAACTTGATATTCAGACCTAGTGAACATTGATGGATGATACTCTCAAACAGTGTTATAATACCTCCTATCTTGATACTTATAATCTACAGTCACAATGTGATCAGAGAGCAGGAGTCAAGATTTCTTCATGGAATTTTTTATACTAATACCCTTAAAATGAAAGTCATATTTGGGAACATCATAACCCAGCCTATCACAATGAGAAAGGACAGGTCATCTCTAAGCCAGATTGCCAAGCTGTGACGCCATCAAGTCAGTGCATGCTTTCAAAGACTTTAATGAGATGTTATCTAGGGATGAGACTGAAAAGGAGCAAAAGGAATTAGATGAGCTATTGGATGGGTTCAAATACATCTTCAGCACCTAATTAAATAACTATGGTCTCTGAAAAGTAGAGGCCCATATTATGGATACTGGATATGCCATATCATTCAAATATAAGCTTTCCCGCCATTCAAAAAACCAATGACAAAGTTACTGCCATGGGTGTTAATTGGCCATCTTAAGCTAGTTTAATCAGACCTTTAAAGAGCCTTTGGGCTTTACTGCTGATAATAGTGCGCAAGAAAGACAGAACACACAGCATGGTTATGGACTACCAACAGTTAAATGTAATTACTAATTTTGATTTGCACCCACTCTCTTAAATAGTCGATACTCTGAAGCGCTTGGGAGATCATAGTATTAATCTGAGATAAATCTGACCAGTAGTTACTGGCAGATGGAGCCATCACCAAAAGATTAGTAGAAGTGTGCCATGTTCATTAGTAAGGGACTGTTTGAGCCAATGAGAATGCAAAAGGGGCTGTGAAACGCCCCTGCAACCTTCCAAAAAAGTGATTTGAATCTTCAAGGGTATCAAGCTATAAAGTTTGCTCATCTACTTAGCAATATCGTATTATTCAGTACCACTTTCTAATAGCACCTCTTACACTTAAGATAAGTTTACCAATCTATGAGAACCTAATCTGAAGCTGAAGAAAATTTATTGCACTTTAATTAGAAGACAACTGGAGTTTCTAAGACATGAGATAAGCCAAACGGAATCAAGCTTAAGGAAGGGAATAGCAAAGTCAAAATAGCCATTGAGCACCCTCAAAGTATGTGCGACATCAGTTTATTCTTCAGAATGGCAGGATACTATTAAAAGTTCCTGCCTCATTTTGCAGGCTTGGATGCGCCGCACACTGCTGTTAACAAAAAGGACCAAGTTTTGTTGGTTTTGAATCAAGAGCAGGTCAAATAAAGAGTTAAGAGATAGATTGATAAAGCACCAATACTAGCCTACCCAGATTATAACAATACGTTTATCTGTACACTGACGACAGTGACATTATTCTCAAGACAGTACTCCCCCAATTAGACGAAGAAGGTGTAAACCAACCTATTGAGTAATACTCAAAGGTCTTTAAAAGGGCGGAAAAAGGCTATACTGTGGTGGAGTAAGAGTGTTTGGCAGTGATGAGAGCAGTGAAGCACTTTTGATTCAAGTTATAACTTCAGTAATATTTAGAAGATACACCAAAGGGTTTTGAGCAGGGTCAAGCCCACTGAACAATAGGACAGACTATATGGAAATCGTTGGTTGTCTGCACACACATAAAATAAACATAATATATATAATAAAAGTGAGCTATTGCTCCAATGACACTTCTTTATTCTAACTTAATATTTTTAGCAAACCCTCACTGCTACGCTCTCATTTCCTACTAGCAGTCATCCTCCTTCAATCATCTCAGCTCACTTTTATCTCAGAGACATTGGACAATACCATTTCCTCAGCTTATACTATTCGTTCCACTGTATGCTTTATGGGTTCTGGAGAGAATACATTCATTAAATTCACAATCACCTAGTTTGAGGCGATTTACCAATTATTTGTTGTGCATCAACATCTCCTAATTGCCTTATTTAGCAGCAGTTCAATAACCATCCATTTTAACTCAATATTGCCTCATCCTAAGGCGCTCAAATAATTGTAACTCATATCATGATCAGCAGATTCTACCCATTCCACCATAACGACTTAGGGCTTATTGTCCAGTCATATCAGAATCACAACATTACCCCCCCTTGACTAGAAGATAAGTCTCCTATTGTTTATATGCCCTAAGGAACTTCACATGCACTCAGTTGATGATCTGACCACTCGAAGGGTCCTTGATGGTGTAGGCGTCAATGCCCATCTTCTAAATTATCTCAATTAGACCAAATTCAGATTTTGGCCAACTTGTGTTTCCACCCAGACCCATGTTGATCATGGAATAAAACCATGTCCCCATCTTTGAACTTGGCTAGCCCATTATGCTGTACCTGATTGGCAGCCTGATCCTTTATCTTTTTGGCTAAGCTGAATGAATACGCTTTGGTTTGCAGCTTAATCAGCACATTCTTAAGGTTGGTCAAGTATCTATGAGGATCCATTCTGCCAGTATCTTACACACAGGCATAGAACAGTGCGGTTAGAGTGGGGGTGTCACTCATATAGTAACTGCAAAGGGATTTTCCCGTTGCTGAGTGATAACTGATGTTATAAAGTGAAGACAGTGGTGGAAAGGAGGGTGCTCCAATAATAATGTCTATCCGTTCCCAGATTCTGGAGTATATTCACCAGTGTCCATTGAACCATTTGACCATACCAGTGGATACTGGGTGATAAGGAGTCATTAGAACCCCGCGGATGGCCATAAGTTCGTTGAGCATGGGCAAGGTGTGCAAAGTGAAGTTGGTCCTATTATCATTAAGAAAGAACTGAGGACAGCTGTGTTGTTTGTTTATAAGCTCCATCAAAAACCTAGACATAGTGACCGCCCTAAAATTGTGGATTGCCCATGCCTCAACCCACCTGGTCAAGTGGTCAATCGCCACCAGAATATACTTGGACTGGTTTACTCCAGTTGCAGAGGCCCCACCACATCAATATAAACTGTATGCCAAGCTAAGTGAGGTTTCACTAACTGGTACAACATCCTTCAACGGAATGGCTTCTCCACTTGGCACTGATGGCAACAGGAGAACGTTTAAGCAAGTCAAATTTCATGTTTTTTAAATAGTTTGTGGTTGCAACATTTCCAGGGCCTTGCATACTCCACCATGACTGACTGCTCAGTGTGCACTCATAATAATATTTGATCATGTGGAAGGTTTTGAAATATTAATGGTAGTATCCCCTATACTCTTGTACAACTCCCCGTTCTTCTGGAATGTATAGGCTCTTATTCCATCTAATACCTTGATGACTTGGGGCGGTTCATCATCGTATTTCCTGCTGAGCATATTGTCAAACATTACATCGCTGAGATCTGCCATAATGGCAATGGTTGGCAATCTTTATAAGCAATCAGCTTTTTTGAGTTTTGCTCCAGGTTAGTGAAGGATTTCAAAGCCATAATCCTGCAGTTTAAGAGCCCAACAGGCTACCCGCCCCTCAGGATCTCTGAGATTCTGCAATTAGCGTAATGATGCATGATTCATTACAACTTGAAAGCATACTCCATGCAAATAACTTTGAATTGCTTGTATGTGTGGATCACCAATAAGCACTCTTGCTCAGTTATGGTGTAATTGCGTTTATGGCAGTTCTTTCTACAACTGCAGTATGTAACTGGATGCTCCTTCCCCCTCGTCATCTTTTTGTGATAGAACTTCCCCCACAGCAGAAAGTGACGCATCCGTCTGAACAATATACTCTTTTCAAATTCAAATAATGGAGTACCGGTGCACTGATTAAAGTTATCTGAAGTGTATCAAAGTAACATTGGCGACGTTCCATCCATGTGAAAGTGGCATTCTTTTTAAGTAACTTAAACAGCGGTCCTCCAATACAGCTGAAGTTATTAAAAAGCGTCTTTGATATCTGACCATCCACAAAAATACCTGTACATTGCATTTGCTGTTTGGCGGGGTCATTTTCCAAATAGCTTCCACTTTGGTCAGTTGAGGTTGTAGTCCCTTGGCATCTACTACAAAACCTAGGTATTCCAGCTGCTGTTTGGAGAAGTGACATTTTTGTGGCTTAATATTGATGTTGGCCTCAGCCAGCCAGCGGAATATCTCCTCCAGATGGGTAAGGGCTCAGAAAAGTGCACAAAAAACATTGATAGCATCTAGTACACAAGAACACACAACAGCTTCAGGTCGCCAAGGATGGTATCCATGGCCCATTGGAACGTGTTCGGAGCGTTACACAACCCTTGTGGCATATGGGTAAATGAAAAAACCAATAGACGTGATAATGGCCCATTTTCCTGTTCCGCCATGAGCAACTCAATTTGTCAGTAGCCTAATATCAAATCCATTGCTGAGAAATAATAAACTCCGCTTAATCAATCCAAAGCATCATCTATCTGTGGTAAGGGGTATGGTTCCTTATTGGTAATACTGTTGAGCTTCTGGTAGTCTATCACTACCTGGTTGGCAACATTCTTCTTTTTACCAATTTGGATGGGTAAAGCCCATGGACTCTTTTAGGGTATAAGCATCCCTTGCTCCAGTAGCTTCTCAATTTCCTCATTAATGACTTCTTCAGCTGCTCTTGATTGCGGATTGGCCGTTATCTGATGGGAGAATGATCTCCAGTGTCCAACTGATAAACCACCCCCGTGTGAGCCCTAGATAATGGTCATTGATGGCGAAAATCTCCTTATAAATTTTTGAAATAGAGCTATTGATTGATCCATCTGCGCTTCAGATAACACTATTAATTCATTGCATGGTATCCCAGTCATTATGCTAAGCTGAAATTTGATGGGTGAACCAAATTCATCCAGAGATCCAAACTCATGAACCTGAAGGACCTCCTCACCGTGTATCAAATGAAAATACGCCACTATTTGGTGTCAGTGGATCTTCATAGGTTCATTTTGTAGGTTCACTAGTAAAACATTGATTTCTCCATGTCCTAGTAATATAATGCCTGGAGCCACATGAGGCTCCAGCCACAACTGCTGATATGGCCCAATGACCTCCCCATAGAGCCGGCCAGTACTTCTAGCTCTAACTCGGTGTTTAGTGAGACTTGGTGTTCGTAGAGGATAGATAAAGGCACAGCAGCTCGGAGAGGCAACCCTTGATACTCATATCTTATGATGAAGGGCTTGGGTTCTCCTCTTTAATTGATGGTAACGCACTGGAATTACACCGTCACTATAGGTGAGCTTGACATGTCCCATATACACTTCAACCTGGGTACTTCGCTGAAGGTGAAATAAATCAGGATCCGCTGCTCCAAAATTTCAAAGGTCTCCTCCATCATATCCACGACAGCCCCAAAGTGTCATATGAACGCAGTTCCAACTAACATGTCATAATTATCATTTGGCAACATTATCACTGGGGGCTACAATGACAATTGACCCAAACTGCAACGGAAGCGCGCTGTACACTTCCTTAGAGACCAAGTTTTCTGCTCCAGCGGCCCCATATACCATTTGGTATTCCACATCAGGCTTTAGTGTCAACTTAACCACCAAATAAGTGGACACTATGTCAACTGGAGCGCCTGTATCTATTAAAACGCAGACTCAGGTCTTTGCTATAACAATGTCACAGTACGTACATTTTGAATATGAGGAATCTTATTTGTTTAACACATGGATATACAACGGCTCTTTCTTCACAAGGAAGCTCATAATCCCCTCACCAACTTTGGGGTATTCTTGGATGATAGTGTTGACCAGAAGAGCGACGTTTACTTCATGCAGGGAAGGTGCATCAAAGGAGGGGTCCAGCTTGTTAGGGGAAACTTGTTCAAACATTTGACAAGCGTATGCTTTGGTTGCTCCATAGGCCCTCCTTCCGCCATATCCTTGACTTGCACTTGTGTCAATATATTCACAATTCCAGCTGGCTGCTGGTATAAAAATGCATCATTGTACATAGGGATTTATTCTGGTATTACTACAATTGGTTCAGGTGGGACATCAGGGTTGGGATAGCGGATATATAGAGTCCCATCTCTACTCTTCTCTGATTTTTCACTGGTAGTACTGTTCCTTCTGTACAGGATGAATTTGACGATTGAGCAACTTTGTGCCAGGCGCCCAGTGCGACCACATTAGAAACTATTTACCTTGTAGGGCCTGCGGCCTTGATTATTGTAAGGTGGGCCACACTGAAAGTTGGACTAAAAGTGATGTCGAAACAGGGCTAGGTTAATTGGATGACTGCTGAAGGTCGATGTACGTAGGGCCAGGTCAGTAGTTGGGCCTTTGATGATTACCAGGTATAAGGGTGAAGTTAAACTTCTGTGGGTAACTCAGCGGAATTTGAACTGGACTGGCGAATTCCCCTGAATAAGATAGTCTGGCAATGGCGGCAGAAGGGTTCCACTCAGTATTGGGTGGAGGGAAGGTTATGGATAGACAAAACAAAAACTGAACAATATTAAGCAGGGGTACGTCGTCATCCAACATTGGGGTCATGACGTTGTATAGCTCATGATATGGCTTTACCACAGAGGCCATTGCAATGCACACGTCAGGTTCAGATAAAATCCCTACCCCAAGTAACATGTGAGCTTCCACCATAAATTTGTCAGCAAATGTGGTGAAGGTCTCATTACAATGAAACTAATGGTCAAGAACTCATCCTTCTACTGTGACATCTTTGCAGTACCCCCAAACAACCTCAGCACAGTACCCTTCACTTCTTGGTATGTAACGGAATTGTTTAAAAGATATCAGCTGATTTGGTCAGCACTTCCAAAATCCAAGGTGGATTTAACAGGTTTGCTTTCCGCCAGTCAGAGGCTCCTTCCATTGAAAACTTAAATCACTTAAAGAATCCATGAATATTCCCATTATGATTGAACAGAGATAACTTATCACTACAAATATTCTGAAAAAGCTCATCCTGCCTTTTGAGCATGGCGTCCAAGGCAAGTTTGAGTTCCGCATATTTGACTGGTGTAGTATGTAGTGAAGATCCCCTGTCCAAGAAAGCCTGATAATCCATGGACAGAAACCGGAGAATTATTTCTGTGTATTTGATAAAAAGTCCCCCTGTAGTGAGCACCAATGTTATAACTTCAGAGGTATTTTTAAGATACACCAAAGGGATTTGCGCAGGGTCAAGCCCACTGAACAATAGAACAGACTATATGGAAATCGTTGGTTGTCCGCACTCACATAAAATAAAAATGATATATATAATAAATGTGAGCTATTGCTCCAATGACACTTCTTTATTTCAACTTGATATTTTAAGTGAACCCTCAATGCTACGCTCTCACTTTCCTACTAGCAGTCATCCTCCTCCAATCATCTCTTCTCACTTATATCTCAACAACTTAGGACAATACCATTTTCTCAGCTTATACTATTTGTTCCACTGTATTCTTATTGGTTCTGGAGAGAGTTCATTCATTAATTTCACGATCACCTAGTTTGAGGCGATTTACCAATTTTCTGTTGTGCATCAATATCTCCTAAATGCCTTATTAAGCAGCAGTCCAATAACCATCCATTCTAACCCAATATCGCCTCATCCAAAGGCGCTCAAATAATTGTAACTCTATCATGATCGGCATATTCTACCCATTACACCATAACAACTTGGGGCTTATCATTCAGTCATATCAGAATCACGCCAATCAACCTGTATGGAGTACACATTATAGTCATAAAAGTTCACACAACGCTTTGCTGGCTGGGCAACATGAAGGACTAGATGGATGCCTTGCCTGACGGGGGATTACAATTATAGGGGTATGATTTTGAAATAATATACAGAGCCTGCAGTAAGCTTTTTAATGCCAATGAATTGTCTAAATTACCAGATTTTTACCTGTTGGGATCTTTGCCCATATTCCAGGCTGACTAGATTACCAGGGGTCACTATGGGATAAAACCCTATAGCAAAGTGAATTGGATATCAGTTGACCCTGATTCAGGGTAACAATGTTTGGGAGATTTTAGGTGATTCGCCTGGGTTAATCTGTTGGGGATCAATCTGAGTGAATGCTTAAGATCTCATTGGGCAGAGTTGCCAATGAAATAAGGGCATCTGATAATTGATTGATAACTAACTAAAGGTGTACCAATTGAGATCAGTTGGGTTTCATCACAACTTACTGGGAATTTAAGGATCAAGTTATGAGTCGAGGTATGCTGCCTGCAACTAGCGAATTAATCATTTGATTCACATACTGCCTTTATGGGTAACAAGTCCCATTACCTAAGCAGGTCGCTTGCCAAATATGATTGGTTCGCTTTGATTGAGAGGAAAATGTTAGGGACACATTATATGACTCTTTCCATTTTAGGTCTTGAGTATGTCCAATGATGGAAACCTAGCCAGGATGGGGAAGACCATCACTGATGAGACAACGATGGGTAATTCAATGGCAATGGTTGCCGTTTCATCAGAGGTGCCAACTAAGGGTTGAGCGCAAAATTCCCACTATAAAATTTCCCTAAGAATTTAGTTAATAAAAACACACTTTTACCAATGATTAGTATAATATAAGATATACTTCACCAGAATCCATTATAAGTTATATTCTTCTTCAAGGAAATTATTGCTGTGTGCTTTAATTGGAGACTATTTAGGATAAAGAGCAAGAATCTGAGCGTGGATCCAGAGAAGAGAAGCTTAGCTCAATCCGGGATTGCTGCCAACTATGTGTCACCAGAGAGAAGCCTTAAACAAGGATCTGATCATTGATCAAGTTAGGCGGTATATGGGAACAAATCCCTATTAAAGCATCTTAAGTATTTTGAGGAGGATACTGGTCAAGCGTTGGACCCAATACTAGTGAATTATTCAACTACTGATAATAGTCTTCATACTTTTATCAATTGATTATATATTATTATCAGACAACGCGGAGAATTACACAAAACTGAGCATTTGCAGTTAATAAATTTAGGGTTATCATCTGTGGACAACTAATGAAACCCATAAATTTTAACAATTGGTGTTCACCACATGAGGTGTAGTTGAGTAAGATACCAGGACACGATGTCATAAGGACGATTTAAGAAAACTCTGTATGGAGTTTGCAACCCTCAACCTGAACACTTTGTATTCAGTGGATTATTGAGAATTCGCTGCCTTGGAGGAGAAAGTTACCAAGATCAAGGAAGGGGTCAATAATGTCACTAGTTTTGGAAATGAGTTACTTGGAAAAGTAACATCATTGAAGAAAAAGGAAGGAGATTTTAAGTTTGAAAAGTCTTATTCTTGAAAATGGAGTGTGAAGAGGATTACGTTCATTTAAGGACATTCAGTGCATATATAGAGCGACTGGTTAAGCAAGCTGAGGAGTTGAAGACTCACAAATGCGAATGTGAGCCATATGTGGTGACTGATGCTGAAGAAGGAACTACACAGACTTTTAAAGGTAAAGATGACTACCCCAAGAAATATGCCGCCCACTTTCACAGCCATTTTGGAGATGACTCCAAAAATTAATCCTCAAGTGAGCCAAGTAGCCAAAACAAGAGGTTTGGCTAGAGAAACCTCAGAGGAATCTAAAGCGACACCAAAATTACCTGCTTTTTATTGGGATAATGCCCCTGCAATTTTTCTGATTATTCAATATGACAATGTTTGGATACAGCGACTATCAAAAGGTTTTGATGGTGATGAATTGCTTGGATACCAATTGTCAGAACCTAGTTTTGACTCATCTAGAGGGGGACAGCTGGTCATATGCAGAGGCCAAGGAGGCCTTCAAGAAGGAATTTGGAAGTCTCACATGCATGTCAAAGCGCAAGCAAGGATTCATGGGCATTCAATTTCAGAAGAATAAATCCTTAGCAAGTTTTGCCGATTGTTTCTACCAAGAATTGCAGATTTTGGTTGGAGTGAAAGTGCTGGATGATTTTTATGCATAGATTGCACTGCAAGTGGCCCTTCAGCGCTATCACAATTTGCATCAAATGATGTCTTCCATAATCGTGACAGAGGTTACCACCTCTCTGATGGTGGATCATTTGAAAATATTGGGAGCTACCTTCAATGCCCCTAATAGAAGTTTCAAATTGAATACAGTACAAAATTAGAATTCCAAGAAGGGGACCAAGGGTGCTAATGAGTTAGATAACTGAACCATGCCAGGAAATAAGCTCAAAGAGTTTAAATGGATCAATAAGAGGTAAAAAGTCTGTTACCAATGTGGAGGAAAAGGAAATTTCGCTGTGCACTTCAAGCAAACCTAAAGAACAGATTAACGTAGTCCAAGTAAAAGAATCTAAACCTTCACAGGAGTTGGGAAAAGGGCCCATGGCCTAGTTGGGAAACAGTATAGAGCTGCAGAAAAACCTGTTCCTCATGTATTATGCACAACTAAAATGACATTAGAGATCTGTTTGAGGATGATGACGTGAAGGATCATCTATATCAAGTAGTCAATTTAGATGTGGATGCAGTAACAAGATCTGGAGCGAGAAAAGAGCAATCCTGAGTCAATTAAGGAAGTTGCTCAATCATATGAATGACAACTGGGGACAATATTTGAGTCACAGATAAACCAGAAGAATTGACTGAAGTCAAATTAGATTAGGCAAACCTGTCAATCCCCCTTAGCGTGATCAAGAAATCGTTTCCTGATATAATGGCAAGGATAATTCATATCCTCAATTCAGTTAATAATACCGTTATATACTATGTAAATAATATTTTATAGTACTCTGAGTGTATTTTATAGATATCCTAGTGAATCAAGTAAGGGTGAGGGCAATAATTAAAGTGTAGCGCCCATCAACATTGTTTCAACCAAGCTGGTGAAGAGGATAAAGATTATGACAAATTTAGAACCTAAGAAGGAATATGGGACAGCTTAGCCAAGTACCACCATCTCATGTGGAGCATATAATGCTCTACCACTTCAATTTAGATCTTTAGTGATATATGCTCCAGCAATACTTTTGACCAACAAAAACTACAATATTTTGATTGGAACAGAGTTTCTACAAAAATACAGAGTTAAATGTAACTTTGAAGATAATACGATGACCATATTGGGTCAGATGTTACCATTGGTTTACAAAAAGATGGGGAAGCTCCGCTGACTAGGAGAATTAACTTCATCAACCTGATTTACAATGATGCTATTGTCCCAATTTGATACCAACTATTTGGCTGGAAGCGACGAGAAATGCAGACAGAAATCCTAGAAAATTGAGGAATTCGCTGAGGGTCAAGAGTTTAAGAATCATACTGCTAGGATCACAGATAATAGTTAACATGGGTTTGACAATGAAGACACCAGAGCTGCTGTGTGGGGAAGAGGGAAGCACCTGGAAGAAGTCCAGAGTAGAGCCTTGGGTGGCTCCTGGAATAATTATGAAAGGCCATGGAGAAATTTAAGTTCTCCTGGCGAATTTTAGTGAAAAACTGATGAAGATTGAGAAGCATTAAATTATCACATTTGTTCACCTAATCCTGATGGCTGAATTGAGGAAATTCCACTATTTTGGTACCCTCATTAAGATGGGACTATTGGTAGAGGTAACCAAAAGTATCAATCTTTTGGTCAATTGAACTACATTCGCTGATATGATGGACAGACAGAAGAAGGAGGTGCCTGAATTATTTGATAAGTATCAGGAAGTATTTGCGTAGGATAACCACATTTGGGATGCGTAAGAAATATAATCCATAAGGTTGATACCAGGAAAAATTTGCCAATCAGAATGAGACTGATTTGATGGTCAAAGGCAGCAGAAGCGGTAGTAGAGGAAGAAATCAGCAAAATAGTGTAGCATAGGATTCTAGTTTCGTCATCAAGTCCCTGGGAGCCCTATCCTTATTGTGAAGAAGAAGGACATCTTTAATAAGGTGGTGATCAATTATTGAAAGCTGAATAAAAATATTAAGAAGGATTAATATCCACTACCACAAAGCAATGATGTACTATACCGATTAGGAGAAGCAAAGTATTTCTCTGCAAGAGCTGATCTTGGGATATTGGCAGATCAACTTGCCAAAAGAAGACCAGGAAAAATGCGCGATTGTCACCGCGCAGGGGCCTTAATAACTGATGAGGATGCCCCAGTGTCTGTGCAATGCGCCTGCAGTGTTCCAGAGGGCCATGGACGCTATACTAAATGACTTGAAGCTGTCATGTCCCCTGGTGTACTTGGACAATATAAATGTGTTCAGTAGGACGTTTACTGACCATTTGCACCACTTGGAGGATGTTTTTAAGAGACTATCCATGGTCAACCTGAATATTAAACAAAGGAATTGTCGTTTCTTCAAGAAAGAGTTGGAATATCTGGGATTCATGATCAACTTTAGTGGTTGCAGCTGCAAGACCAGAAGATCAAAGCCATAGAACAAATGGTTGTGCCAAAGAGTGTCCAAGATATCCAAGTGTTTTTTGGAATAGTCAGATACTATAGAAGATATATTCAGGATTTTTCCAGAATCGCCAAGCCCTTATTCAATCTGATGAAGGATCCAAAAAAGTATTCATTTGGAATGAAAAAGCACAGAAATCCTTCAATGAGTTATGCTAGTACTTGATAGATTGTCTGATTTTGAAATATCCAGATTTTAATCAAGAATTTATTATAAAAACTGATGCTTTGTTGAAAGCAATCAGAGTTGTATTGAGCCAATTATATGAGCTTGAGGACAAACATCTGGTGTTTATGTGATCCAGAGACTCTTAGCAGCTATGAAACTACACTGTAACTGAGTACAAAAGCCTTGCAATCATTTACCCCTGAAACAGTTTTGGGTGTATATCCATGGAATGCACTTCAAAGTGGCGATGGACCACTCCTCATTGCGTTGGCTACACAATCTACAGGAACTAGAAGGATTACTGGCCCGATGGGCACTAAAGTTACAGGCTTATGATTATTGGATAGTAAACTGAGCTGGATCTTCTCATCAGAATGCGGATGGCTTATTGTGGTTACCAATGATCCAGATGGTATACCAGCAGGTGGATGAGCTTTTCCAGAAAATGGTCGAAGGAGAAATTAGGAATGATCCCTGAGAAATCCAAGGTGCACTTTAAAAAGCGATGGAAAACACTGAGACCAGGGATGGGCAAGTTTTCTAGATGATCAATGGGAAGTGATTACTATTCCCAAAGCCATCAGAACGAGTAGCTATTTTTAAAGCCGCTCATAAGGTTGTCAGGCATGGAGGCCTGAAAAAATGACTGATCATATTCACCAGTACTACTGGGAGTCTATCAACTAAGATGTAGCAGACTATCTGGGTTGCTGTGTGGAGTGTCAGTTGCACAAGCCACAAAAGAATACAACTGGATACTGATTGGTCTTCCCGGGATTTGCTTGGCATATGGTGTCCATTGATGTGATGGAACCACTAACCATGAGTACTGGGTGAATCTAATACATCATAGTTGTGATCACCTATCTGATGAGATGGGTCGAGATGAAGGTTCTGGTGAAAGTAGACGCTACCAGCACCACGAAGTTTATCCTAGATCAAGTAGTAAACTGACATGGATGCCCGCAGGTCCTGCTGAGCAACAATGGAACAAATTTTACATCTCATATGATCCCACAATTAAATAAAATAAAGGGGATCTGAGGAGTCATGTCTGTACCATACCAGCTGGAGATGAACGGACTGGTAGAACGAGTCAATGAGATGCTGACTGCGATTCTGAGGAAGCTGGTTGCAGGAAGAACTTTTTATGTGGGGAGTTTACCTTAGTTTGTTGACATTCGCTTACAATATAAGTCATCATACAGTGATGAGAAAAACGCCGTTTGAGTTGCTATACAGAAGGAAGGCCACATTGCTGCCAATTTATATTCAGTGGAGAAACCAACATTGGGGATGAGTGCCGAGCAGTACATGAACCAATTAATGAATATCCTGATTAAAATGCAATTGCAAGAATTCAATATGACTTTAAATAAAAGGATTAGAGCAAAAATGACGGATGATAAGAACTAACCGGCCTTATCAGAATACCAAATTGGTGAAAGAGTTTCCTATTGCAATACAAATGGTTTTGGGAGAAGAAACAAGTTGGATGCATTGTGGTTGGATCCATTTGAGATTATTGCTAAGATGGCAATGACCGCCTACTCCATCAAGAACCACTTGAATGGAAGGATAGTAAATTGAGTTCATGTTAAGTATTTAAAAAAATGGTTCGATGAAAATTAATAAAGAAAAAAGAGTTCCTAAAGGACTTCTGAACCATTAAGTCGTTTATGTCCTGATGATTGGTTAAGTTCAAAAAAAGGACCGCAGAACCAAACTAGATGGTTAAGTCTTAAAAAAGTAAGACCTCTGAACAATATAAAACTGGTTGTTTTAATTATACCTAGGATCCAGTTTAGGGGAATTAAATAAAAAGATGGACCGTTGAACTGAAAAAAGTTCAAGTCCCATGGAAAAAAGAAAAAATAAAAAATTGATAAATAAATTGTAAAAAAGTTAAAACGCATATAAAAAGAGAAAAATTTTTATAATTATTTTTTTTATTGTTATCCTCAACTTGAGGATGATTCTGCCTATGTCTCCTCTTGGGGAGGGAGGATGGATTAAAGTAGGAGTGAACAAACCATTAAAATCTATGTGAGATTGGATGCTAGGGAGGGCTAGAACTACTCAAAAACAAGTTTGTTGAGCGGATGCTCATCCCTGTGAGAAAGTGACTAGGGGAAGAGAGATGGAAATGCCAGAACATGCCAAACATGATAACCCAGATCAGGGATGGAAGCAACAGAGCAAGAAGAGGCAGTTGGTGAATAACCATAAGTAATCCTGATACAGCACCAGAGCTGGAAGATTGGTCTTGAGCACTTTCTGACAGGCTTTGTCAAGAACATTGGACATATGGGATGGCATCATGCAAGAGATACAAGGAGGGGTTGCTGAATCATTCCCCCTATTAAAGCCATTGGTGGAAGATACTGATGGGATGTTCCAGAAATGAGATAGTCATGCAAGGAGCAAATGGCATCCTGCAGACAATGACTATGAGCTTCTAGGAAGAAAAAGAAGAATGAGCAATGAAAGCCAGGAGAGGCTGGAAGCATCGTGGCTCAACTTTGAAGAACTTGGCCAGCAAAACTAAGAGCGTAGATTGCAACATCTCAATATAGGATGTTCCTGAGATTGTAGGAGTTCAGAGCTATGGACAAAGCCTCAGCTACTTGGGCCCTCAATCCTGCATAGGGGAGTTCGAAATGTTTGCTGTTTCCAATGGCTAGTTCAGTGGTCAAAACAGCTGTCTTGTAAAACTGGCCAAGTCAGAAAAGACCCTCACGAAGCAATTCTGATATGGTGAGGAACAACTAATCAAGAGAGGAGGGAATTGCTTCAGGAGGTTTGACAATGATGGTAGGAGAATCTGTGAATGAAGCCAAATCCAGGAGAGTCTTGAGATCTAACTTGGGAATCAATGACAGAGGAAGGATTGGTCATGAGTCATTTGAGACAATTGCTAACCTGGTTTTATCAGGGTTGGTTACAATTTCTGGTAATTCCATGGAAGGACTGGCCATAAGTACTTGACTAGGGTATGAGTCCTGGAAGGACCATAGAAAAAGTTCTGATGCGCAGATTGATTCAACAGCTGGAAGAGCCAAAGGTCTTTATCAGATAAGCTATTAAGCAGTTGTTGGTACTGCGACTCCAAATTTGACATATGAGCTAGATGAGAGGGGTGATGTCAGACTATATGATAGTTGCCACTATGCACCCTGGAATCAATTAAGATTTAAGTTCAGAGAAATTAATCTCAAAATTAATGGTATAAGCTCTCCAGATAAGAATTAAGAATGATATGAGTCAAGAGGTAATTATGAGAAAAAAACAATGGCAAATATAGATGAGCATTCTTAATTGCACTGGAAAATGAACATTGATGGCAAGAATCCCCTGTTGAGGATGAGGAGAAAATAAGGAAATTAAGGATGCTGGACTAGAATCTGAATATGACAGCGGGTCATATGCCCTGAAGGGGAAAATTGGATCCTGGGATTAATATTGTCATGAGTAAATTGAACAGCCTGGCATGACAGAAGGTCATGGGACTGCACTCTGAGTAGGCAGTATCAAGGAGGAAGAGGAAGAGAGCCGCATGCTGAAGGTCATCTCAAGCACTGTTAAATACCAATTGACCATACTCTGCTTGAACAAAAGAAGTATACTACTGAGTGACTAAAAAAGTAAACTCCAGTCCTGATCTTTTCTCTCTCTGGAAATCTAGGCAATATGGGGGATGTGCTGGGATTTTTACCCATTGTTATAATTTGTTGGAATCCTGAGGATACGCCATAAGAGATTTTCACAGGGTTTAGCCCACTGAGCAATATAACTCATGATATGACGATTGTGGTCCCTTGTAATAACAGAATAAATGTTAAAAATAATAACTATGGGGCACTTGCTCCCACTATAATACTTTATTTTAAATATAATAAACTCCCCCAGATCCTCTCTTATTACTCCCTTTTCTCCATTAACCAACTACTCCTTTTAATCGCCCATCACGCTTATATACAGCGGCTTCAGATGATACCACACTCATTGCTTGGGCTAGTTTGGTTCCATCGATTCTCCTCATGTCAACTAATTATTCTTTTAATTTCCTAACGCCTTTATTGTAGGTGATTTAATTCAAATCTGTTGAATGTCGACATTGCCTGATCACCTTATTCAAGGCGATTTCCCAAAACCCAATATCGCCTCAATTCGCAGCTTAAATTATCAATACCAGTTTGGTTCCAATGGATTCCATACATTTCGCCATGATGACTTCGAGCTTATCATCCAGTCATATTGGAATCGTGACATTACCCCCTCCTTAACTGGATGATAAGGCTCCTATTGCTTGTATGGTCGGAGGAACTTCACATGTACCCAGTTAATAGTTCAACCCCCCACAGGTTACTTTATGGTGTAGGCATCAACCCCAGTTTTCTCAATGATCTCAAATGTCCCACTCCATATGCTGGCAAGCTTGTTCCTTCTTCTGAACCCATGTTGGTCATGAAACAGGACCAATTTCCCTACCCCAAACTGTGGAAGACTGCGGCATCTACATTGGTCAGCCGCGCGATCTTGAACCTTCTTGGCAAGACTAGTAGAATATGCCTCAGTTTAGGGCTTGATCAGCATGTCCATTAAGGAAGACAAATAGTGGTGGGGTTCAACTCCGCTGCTATCCTCAATGCAGGTTTAAAGCAAAGAAGGCAGCGCTGGATGTTGTCCATAGAGAAAATGAAATTGACTCTTACCAGTTTCTGAGTGGTAGCTAATATTGTACGTGAAGACAGCGGATGATAAAAGGGTGCTCCAATCTGATGGCCGCTCATTTACAAGCTTGCGTAGAATATTTACCAAGGTCAATTGACCCATTCCGCCATACCGTTAGATTCAGGGTGGTAGGGGGTAGTTAAAACCCCGTGGATTGCCATGAGCTTGTTCAACTTGGCCAATATATGGGATGTGAAATTGGTTCCATTATCTGTTAGGATAAATTGTGGGCAGCCATGGCGCTGTATGATGCACTCCAGGATGAACTTTTTGGTAGTGACAGCCCCCAAATCCTTGATAGCCCTTGCTTCCACTCATCTTGTCAAATGGTCAATGGCTACTATTATATATTTGGAGCAGTTTGCACCAGTTGGCAGCGGCCCCACCACATCTAACAAAACTGTATGCCATGCAAACCAAGGCTTAACGAGCTGGTAGGTGGTCTTCTGGTGGTATGGTTTCTCCACTTGGCACTGATAGCAACAACCAACCGTCTTAAGCACATTATAGTGCATACTTTCCCAAAAAGTAGTGGGGTCGCAAGAACTCCAGCGTCTTTTTCAACCCTTCATAACCTACCGCTCTATGGGCATCCATTATTATCTCAGCCCAGGCAGAGGGTTTTGGAAACTCAGCGTTAATTCCCCAATCCACTTATATAATTCCCCATTGCGCAAAGAAGGTATCTTGCCTAAGCCCATCTAACACTTTGATCATGGGCAGCAGCTCATCTTGATATTTTCCCACAATCATCTTTTCATACATTATGTCCACCGCATCTGCTGTAGTGGTGACCATGGGTAATCGGGAAAGACAGTCTTCATTCTGATGCTTCGCCCTGGGTTGATGCATGATCTCAAAATCATACAATTGGAGTTTCAAAGACCATTGTGCAAGCCGCCCTTCAGGTTCCCGCAGATTCTGCAGCCAGCGCAAGGAGGCATGATCCATTACCACTTTGAATTTTACCCTGTGAAGGTAAACCCAGAATTGTTTATTTGCATAGATTACAGCTAAACGCACCTCTCAGTCACAGTGTAATTCCTTTCAGGCCCAGTTAAACTGCGGCTACAATATGCAATGGGGTGCTCCACACCATCATCGTTCTTTTGGGATAACACAGCCCCTACAGCAGAAAGCAAAGCTTCCGTTTACACAATGAACTCTTTCTCAAGATTGGGGTATTGCAAAACAGGTGCACTAACCAACATGGTTCATAATACATCAAAAGCGGTTTGACATCGATCCGTCCAGTTGAAGACAACATATTTCTTAAGTAGCTCAAAGAGTGGACCTCAATACAGCTGAAGTTGGTAATGAACCTCCTGTAGTACCCAACCATCCCCAAGAACACCTGGATATCCCGCTTATTTGCTTGGCTGAGTCATCTTGTGGATGGCTTCCACCTTGGCTGGCTGAGGGCTAAGCCCCTTGGAGTCTACCACAAAGCCGAGATATTCCAATTGTTCCTTAAAAAAGCAGCACTTTTGGGGCTTAATCTTGATATTAGCATCAGCCAGGCGGCAGAACACTTGCTCCAGGTGTCCAAGATGCTCCGTGAATGTTTGCAAGAACACGTTGATATCTTCAAGGTAGACAAGAACGCAAGACAGCTTTAGGTCACCCAAAATAGTATCCATAGCCCACTGGAACAAAGCGGGAGCATTGCACAAACCCTGTGGCATGCATGTAGGCTGGAACAATTCTTTTGAGGTAATTATAGCGCACTTTTATTGTTCCGCCGCTGGCAACTTGATCTTCCAGTACCCCTGATATCAAGTCCATAGCTGAGAAATACTTGGCCCCACCTAACCAATCTAACGAAAAAATTAATTTGTGGAAGCGGGTAAAAATCTTTTTTCATAATGCTGTTAAGCTTCCGATAATTAATTACTACTTGATTGGAGCTATCTTTCTTTTTGACATTTTATACTGGGGATGCCCAAGGACTTTTTGAAGTCTCCAACGTTCCATGTTCCACCAATGTATCTATTTCTGCAGACACAACTTCTTCCGTTTCCTTCAAGCAATGGATAGGACGTGACCTGATAGGGGGTGGTCTCCTGTGTCCACCTGATGCACAACCCCGCAAGCGCAACCCAAGTCAAGATCATCAATTGCAAAGATACTGTGATACTTTTTGAACAGAGCCATCACCCTATCCTTCTGATCCTCTGATAGACCAGTGAGCGCCTCCTGAGGAACCACAGTCATTATGCCAAAAGTGGTTTTTAAAGGCAAGCTGAGATCTTCCCATGAACCAAAGTCATGTATATGGTGGACCTCATCGATTGGGATCAAATGCAGGGAAGCTACCACTTGGTGCCGTTGCATCTGCATCACTTCCTTCTGCAGATTTGCTACCAACACTTTTACTTTCCCCTTCCCAGGTAACAGTAATCCAGGAGCCACATGAGGTTTGAGTCATGATTGTTGATAGGGCCCCACAAAATCTCCATATAGACTGCCCGGTATATCATTTTCAAGCTCTGTCCCAATTATGACCTGATGCCCAGAAGGGATAGTAAAAGCGTTTGCAGCTTGTAGCGGAATTCCTTTGTACTCATAAATCTGTGTTGGGAGCATTTGGGTCTTCCACTTCATCTGCCGATACTTTACAGGTATCACACCATCGCTATAGGCGAGATTAATTTGACTATAGCGGATTGGGTCATCTGGCACTCCCCTGGAAGTAAAATAAATGGGAATCCGTTGTCCCAGGATGTCTAGGGTCTCTTCCATCATGTCAACGACAGCCTCAAAGTGTCACATAAATGCAGTCCCAATCAGCAAATCATAGTTGCTATCTGGTAATACTACTGCCAGTGCTATAATAACAACAGATCCAAACCACAAAGGAAGTGCACTATACGCTCACTCAGAGACCATGGTTTCTGTTCCTGTGGTCCTATACACCATCCAGTGTTCTATGTCAGGTTTGAAGCCAACTTTGCCACCAACTTAGTGGAGACAATGTTAACAGGAGTGCCCGTGTCAATTATAGCTTGTACTCAGGATTTGGCTACCACCACATCACAGTAAGTGCACTCTGAGTAAGATGAAAGCCAGTTATTTACTACGTGTACATTCAACGGTTCAGTTTTCTCAGAAAACCTATAATACCTGCACCAAATTTAGGGTAGCTTGCTATAATAGCATCCACTGGGAAGGAGGCCTCTACTTCTCTTAGAGAAAATGCATCTGAAAATGGTTCCAGCTGGTCTGACAGGTTTTGGCCAAACATTTGGAAAGCGTAAGGCTTTGGCTGCTCCAGAAACCCTGGGTCAGCCATATTTTTGAATTGTGCTTGGGTCAGCACATTTACTCCCCCAACTGGCTGTTGGTAGAGGAATGTATCATCATACTGGGAGGCGTATACTTCCTTCAATACATTAGATTCCTGGGGGACGTATGACTTTGAGATAGTGGAAGTAGAGAGTGCCGTCTCTACTCCACTCTGACTTTTTCCCTGATAACCTTGATCCTGTTGTACATGAGGGATCTGTTGATTGGGACACCATTGTTCTATATTCCCGGTGCGACTGCAATTAAAGCAACTTACTCCATAGGGCCTGCGTCTGTGCTTAATATAAGTTGACCCACTTAAAAAAGTTGTTTCAAAGATGATCAGCGTAACTAGACCCACATTGGTAGACTTCCTGCTGTCAAGCAACATAGTTAAGGCTGAAGTGGTAGTTGGGCAGTTGTTGCTCAACAGTTAGGGGACAGTTGGCGAGCTATAGGGAGTAGCCTAACATAAAATAAATTGACTGGTTGCTTTCCTTCCCCTGGTTAGGGTTGGCCCCAGTGACAGTGGGAATCCGCTCAATATTGGGTGGAGGGAAGTTGGCAGATATACGGTGCAGAAACTGAACAATTTTAAGCAAATGGCACATCTTCATCCAATAGTGAGGCCATAACGTTGTAAAGCTCGGGATATGGCTTTAAAGCAGAGGCCATTACAATGCATACATCCACTTCAGCTAGAATCCCATCCTCAATCAACACATGTGCTTCTGCCATAAACTGCTCAGTGAATGCGGTGAGGCTCTCATCTCATTGAAACCCAATGGTCAGAAACTCAGCTTTCTGCTGAGACATCTTTGCTTTTCCGCTGAACAACTGTATCACCATCTCCTTGACCTCTTGGTAAGTAACGGAACTGTCTGAAAGGTAACAAACAACTTGATCAGCACTTCTGACATCCAAGGTAGAGATTAACAGTTTTGCCCTGCGCCAGTCTGAGGCACCTTCAGTTGCGAACTTAACTTGTCTAAGGAATCCATGAATATTGCCATCGCGATCAAAGGGCGGCAGCTGAGCACAGCAGACTTCCTTGAAAAGATCATCTTGTTTTTTGAGCACTGTGTCCAATGCGAGTTTCAACTCCTCATATGCAACAGTCCTATGGTGTTGTGCAGATTTATTTATAAAGCAACCTAGGCGATACATAGCAGGTGAATAAAATTTTATCATTTTATTACTTATCAATGGGCCCCCTGTAGTGAGCACCACTGTTATAATTCTGCGGAATCCTGAGGATATGCCATAAGAGATTTGCACAGGGTTTAGCTCACTAAGCAATAGAACCCATGATATGACGATCGTGGTCCCTTGTAACAACAGAATAAATGTTAAAATAATAATTATGGGGCACTTGCTCCCACTATAATACTTTAATTAAATATAATAAACTCCCGGATCCTCTCTTATTGCTCCCTTTTCTCTATTAACCAACTACTCCTCTTAATCGCCCATCACGCTTATATACAGCGGCTTCAGATGATACCACACTCATTGCTTGGGCTAGTTTGGTTCCATTGATTCTCCTCATGTCAACTAGTTATTCTTAATTTTCTATCGCCTAAATTGTAGGCGATTTAATTTGTATTTGTTAAATGTGGACATTGCCTAATCACCTTATTCAAGGCAATTTCCCAATAACCCAATATCGCCTCAATTCGCGGCTTAAATTATTATTACCAGTTCGATTCCAACGGATTCCATACACTTTGCCATGATGACTTTGGGCTTATTGTCCAGTCATATCAGAATCGTGACACCCATATTCCCAGCTGACTAGATTACCAGGGGTCGCTAGGTAATAATTCCCTATAGCAAAGTGAATTGGAAATTGGTTAACCCTGATTTTGGGGTAACAGTTTTTGGAGGATTTTAGGTAATTTGCCTGTGTCAGATTTATCAGGGATTGATCTGGATGAATGCTTAAGATCTTGACAGGCAGAGTTGCGGACAAAATAGTTGCATCTGATGGTTGACTTATGTTTATCTATCAGGTGTACCAATTGGGATCAGTTGGGTTTCATCACCATCTAATTGGGAATTTAAGGTCTAAGTTATGAGGCGAGAGATGATGCCTGAAACTAGCAAATTGATCAATTGGTTTGCATCCTGCCTTAATGGGTAACAAGTCCCACTACCTAAGCTTCCTTGCCAAATACAGTTAGTTCAATAAGATCAAGTGGAAAACGTTAGGGACACATTTTCTGACTCTTTCCATTTTAGGTCTCAAGGATCTTTAATGATGGAATCCTATCCATGGTGGAGAAGACCATCACTAATGAGATGACAATGGGTAATTCAGTGGCAATAGCTGCCGTTTCATTGAAGAGGTGCCAACCAAGGGTTGAGCGCTGAGTTCACACTATAAATTACCCTAAGAATTCACTTAAAAAATACACTTTTACCAGTAATTAGTATAATATAAGATATACTTCACCCGAATCCATTATAAGTTCTATTATTCTTCAAGGAAATTATTGCTGTGTGCTTTAATTGGAGACTTCTTAGGAAAAGAGTAAGAATTTGAGCGTGGATCCAGAGAAGTGAAGCGGATCTGAATCAGGGATTGCTGCTGACTGTGTTTCACAAGAGAAACCATAAATGATGATCTGAGTATGGATCAAGTTAGGCACTATAAGGGAACAAATCCCTATTGAGGACAAATTAAGTATTTTAATGTGGAATACTGGTCAAGCATTGGACCCAATACTAGTGCATTAAATAAATATGGATAAAAGTCTTCATAATATTATCAATTGATTATATATCATTATTAGACAACGCGGATAATTGCACAACACTAAGCCTTTGCAATTAATCAATTTAGGGGTTATCAACTATGAACAACTAATGAAACCCATATATTTTAACATCACCTCAAACATATGAGAGCAATCACCTGTATGACCTGATTGTACTACCCAATGAGGACCGGAAAGTTTGGGCTGATGAAACAAACTGTCCTAAATATATGCTCCAAAGATACCCAGCGTATTGATGGGAACCTTAGAAGAGATTCAAGATTAATTTTACCCATATATATGACAAGTGACTAAATGGAACGTGTGATGGAAGCTCACAAGAATGGTGGGTATGGGCAATCACAGGAGTACTTGGCATACTTGAGTGACTTTTTCTATCAGGAGTCAATGTCAGACAATGTACATCAAGCCCTGTAACTCTGCGTACCCTGTGTGGCTTCAGACCTCTAGAAAGTGCTTCAAGATCCAACCAATCCTACCAACAGCCCTATTCCACAACTTATCCAAAGACATAATATGACTGTTGCCTACCACCCCAAATGAAACATAGTTTACCATTGTGGCAATCAACCATTACACCAATTGGGTCAAAGCATCAGCATTTTAGACCTATACCACAGGATCAACTTACAGATTCTTGTATATTCAAGTGATGGGAAGGCATGGATTCCCTCTTTCTCTACTATCTAACAACGGCAAGAACTTTATCACCAATTTTGTAAAAAAGCTTATGAATCTAATGGTTTAAAACACAAAGCACTACTCCATAAACACAACCTTTAATGTAATTGTAGAACGTTTGAACAGAATCCTAGTAGGAATACTAAAGAGATGGCCCTAAACTACTTTAAAGAGGGATCAACTGCTGCTATCTGCGCTGCTAGCGTACATTTTTAGCCATCACCTGGTAATTGTCATTTCTTTGTCAAGGTCCTGTATGGGCGAGAAGCAGCGTTACCCACATCTCTGGCACAAGTCATCTCCAAAGATCACAAGAACCTACCACCTGTAAGTTATCAGCAAGAGTTAGACAATGAATTGATCAAGATTTGGTTGGAAACATTGAGAATATAGAAAACACTATCCTTAAGAGTCAACATGAGAGCTGCAAATGGTATAGTCTATCACAGTTCAAGAAATAAGATCCTATTATACTATGTACAGGGAAGTCAACCTGAGAAGTTGCAAGGCATCTGAACTGGACCTGCAACTTTACTGGACAAGAGAGGAGTTTTTATTCCATAAGGTGATAACACCAATATAGTATGAACAGAGTAAATCTTGGTATCTTAGGTTCTTCCCTCAATAAAATCTTGGGAGGGTTGTGTCTTAGATATTACCATGAGTATACTGAATAATAACTTCTGACCCTCTGGAAGGAACCTTGCCAATATACGGCCACCATAAAATTAGTGTTACAAGATTGAAGATTGGATATGGGAAGTGACCCCCTTTTATACACTATGATAGCCTAAGAAAATTACCAGTCTGTCAAAATGACATCACACAAAAAATTGATAGCTGCGACAAAAGAGATTCAATATATGAAGATGACGCCACCACCAACAAAAAAAACGAATTTGGCCTTCTTTTGAAACTTTTGGAGGAGGGGCGAAATTATTTTACAAATGACCAATGATGAAATATTTCCTTTAAAAATGGTCAATGATGGATGAAAAAATTAGAAGATCATCTAAACTAAGCTGCCCCAATATAAGGAATTGAACTCATCTAAATATTACCAAAAAAGTAAGTAAGCAATTTTAAAGGTTAGGTGTATCCCTTATGCAAGGCGTATTGGAGCCTTGTCATTATTCAAATCTCAAACCTATCAGCGTATTACTATATTGGATGAAGAAGTATCAACCAGAAGTGGTATTGCAGCCACAAACCCAAAAAGAGGGATAAAAAAGTGTTCACTGAATATTTTGATTAAGGGGTGTCCACCACAAGCGGTGCTTGCAGATACAGGCATTATGTAAATTGGATGCCACCACCAAGGTGGAGAATAAAAAGATACTAATAACAGGTTTATGAAGCCCCTACATTACCAATATCCCTATTCCCATTATATACAATCTAGATATTTATTTTTTAATTATGATAGTTTTATTTAAGAACTTTTGATTTTATCTTAATAAGAAGACTTTAACCACAAAATCTCTTAGTTTATCCTTTGTTCTGGACTATATTGCATTAAGTATAAAAACCGCCAGTAACCAATATGGGATCTAAAGAACAAGACACTCATGAGGAAGGATATCTTAGTTGCTAATCACGCCAAAAGAGAGGTTGGTTTACAATTCCATTGTGCCTTATTACAGAGGCCAAAAAAACAATTACTAATAGCGTCAACAGAATTACGCCAGAAGTGCAAAGAACAGTTTTAACCTGCAATTAATGTTACAGAAGGTATCATCAGAGGAAGAATAATTCAAAGAAGATTACCGCGTTCTTCAGAAAATCTCCTGATGTCTACTCTTTGTTCAACAGAGCACTACAACAGCAATTTGACCACCCAAGTTAATTAAGCAAGGGCAAGGAGCTTACTAGACCCTTAAGTGTAAGCCGCCTTCAGTTTAATTTCATCCTGCAGTCAGGAGACTTAAAAAGTCATATTCAGATTGACATTTGCGTTTGTATATCTAATATTTCACAGCCACTAGTACCATCATGACAGGCATCCTTAAATGAGTATCTGCGTTTTGGTATATGCACTTGGTGATAATCTAAATTTAATATTGATGTTCTTTAATCACAGTTCCCACTTAACCATCCTGCATTGGGGGACCATATCTGCTATAACTAAAAGAGAAAAACGCTAAAAGATATCTAGGTGATTTGAATGACATAAGGTATCAAATATGTTTTGAGGCAATATAAACTGCTAGACACCTCATTTATGAGACTCTATGATCTTCTCAGCCTTGGTTAACATTATGATAAGTTATAATTTGGATGGTCTGCTTGGTTTTTTTCATGCTGTAAAAGATTTGCGCTTACAGAAATGTCTCTTGCATCAGTGAATAACAAAAAAATGTCTTGTCAAATTGTAGGTGAATAAAAACAAGAGTTAGAGTTAAAGCTATGCATGATTCATAAGATGACTGTTACTTCTCAAATTCCCATTGGAAAGGGTACAACTTTCTGCAGTATTTGTACTAAAATGTTTGACAAGTTTGTATAAATGTGGGATGTATTGGTAGTAGTATCCCACTATACTTGAATAGTTGCTTATTTCTTAAGCTCTGTGGTTAGGATATCTTATGTGACGCCGTGACCTTGTCAGGGAAAAGCAAAGTTCCTTCTTGGTAATCTTATGTCCTATAAATTCCAATTCTCGCTTTATAAAGAACACCTAGTTGAATTTTAGCAGTAAAGAAACCCCACACACAATTAAAGGCTTGTCAAAATTGTTCTATATGGGCATTATATTCTAAACATCATGAGACCATCTATATTAAACATGCTATACATATCTATGTCTACAAGAGTGCCATTAAAAGCTCATTAAAGGGTATCAGCGGTGTTACATAACCACATATGGAATTTAGTAAGATAATATAGTCTGACTGGGCTATTAGAGAAAATTTAGCCTGGTCTTAAGGAGTAGTTCACTCTGTGGTGGGCTTCCATTTTTTGTCTCAAAGTGCTATGCCCAACTAGCCTGACAGTCAATATTTGAAGCTTACTATTGCACAACAAGTATATTTTTTATAAAAATGGGTGGCAAGTCACCGCTTATTTCCCATAATCAAGAGTATGCTTCCTATGGTAATTACGGAGAAATAAACTTATTTAAGTCAAGTACCAAAACAAGATATAGAAATAATGACATAAAATTATTATAGTATAAATATGGGTTTTTATATGTCTCATTTAACTATAAAAACTCCTTAAAGGAAAGTATTATTAGGATTAATGGAAGGGGAAATCTGGAAAGGAGGCTCTTGGTCAGGTGATGCATTACTGATGGTATAATGCCTTTGTATTTTTGATAAGGCAAATTTGTGAGTTGTTTGCCCAGTCAAATGAGACTGGGGTCACTTAGGCTGATCATTTAGTAGATTCTTGGCTCATGCCCATTTTTTAAAATTATCTTAGGCTACTGCCTTGAGTGCTACCTTGATTAGTTGTCGCCTGACCTTATGATGTTCCTCCTTTTTAATTAGCAGATTTCATCTTGGCGATATTAGGCTCAGTTAAGCAACTTTTCTTTCTCGTTGTAATCACTATTGAAACCTATTCAATTCAAGACTGAATCTAATTTGATAATCTCACAGAGGAGATTAGTCTGCGCCCATGTCAGGGAGCAGTTGGGCAAGCAAGGTAAGAGGAGCAGGTGGAAGGCCTGCGGCCTCCAACGTTCAAAAACGCCCTGGAGAATCTGGCGGGATTGACAAAAATACTAAGAAACTGGCGGTCACTATTTCCCCAGAGATGCTCACATGGCAAGCACGATGCAACCAGTACATCAACACGCCACACTCCCAGCCACTTTCATCGGTGGAATTCAGAGTCCGCGTGTTTCTGGACATCCAAAATGGCCTTATGGGAAAAATTTTGTGAAGATGTGCACACAATTTTCCCAACTGCGGTGTACGTTGCACCTCACTCCATGTCATGCGGTTGGCTGGACCTATGTTTCAAAAGCAAAACGGCAGCAGACGAGGCTGCAGTGGTGCACGTGGTAGTTGACCTCCCCGAAGGGCATTGGGTTGTCAAAACTAAACGCACTAGATGGACAAAATCAAACCAAATTTTCCTCACGTTTGACTTTTTGCCTACTACAGTAAAACGTGACAATTTGGAACAACACCTGAAAGATGGTCTCACTGTATATGGTGAAATACAATTTTTAAAATGCAACGCTTCATGCTGATACCACACCTGTGCACCGGCAAAGCCATCGCAGTTCTGACCCCAACTGAGGAGATTGTGAAGGACCTAACCCAGATCCCGCACTCCACTTTTATTGATATCACAGGGCATACCACCCACCCATTCTGGGTGACCGTGGACAGCGCGCCCCCCATTTGCACCCACTGTGATGCGTTCAGCCATAAGGCACATGCATGCCCCATCAAGGAGGGCGTCACATTCCAAGAGCACCCCTCAGCAGCCATGGCCAGCGGAGAGGCGCACTACGAACCAACTGCAAGCACCAAGGAGGCCTTCCCATGGGGAGCACAAGGTTGCTACCTACTGGTAAAGCCTATCTCCCCACAAGAGCGGAAGAAGGCCAAGCAGGCCCATAGGGCCGCGGCCAAGGAAGCAGCCAAAGCCACCACCGCTATCCCACACTCACAACACTAGGAGGACATGGAGACCTTTGTGGCAGAAGCAACTCAGGAATCTATCAACCAATCAGATTGGGAAGCCCATGCTGAGCGGGCCACTCAATCTGAGGATCTGATGGGAGATTCAATATCACCCAATCATTGCACCCAAGCTCCAGTTGAGACTGACTTGGAACCCATCCCAACTGAAAATTTTTTTTGACCCACTCAATGGTGCACCAAACTCACCCGCACCGCAAAAAATTCGTCCAACGTTGGGAAAACAAAAAGCGAAGGCTAAAGCCAACATGACTCTTTTCACAAAAATCAACAAAAACTCCAATAGCATTGCTGCTAACACCCGCGCTGCTGCAAAGGCCCGCGGGGATCTAGAAGAGGATGGTGGGCTCAGGTGCCCACCCCTCGCACCTAATGTGCAATGGAGGAAACCTTCACTATAGGGATGTTGAATATCTCTGGACTCAAGGCCTCCCTGTCCCGGGCTAGGAAACTGAGTTATTTACAACACAATTAACCCGTGGATATCCTGGCTATTCAGGAGTCCCACTGTCCACGAGGTTCTGAGGAAGCTTGGAAAACAATGCTCCTCCCATCCCTATCCTTTTGGTCAATGCACTGTGGGGTGCTAATTCAGAAAATAATTTTTTCAAATTTTTATCCTCAGAAACATTCCTAAATGGCTGAGTGTTTGTTGTCAATTTCTTGTGGGCCGAAGAAGCACACACAATCATCAACATCTATGCCCCAAATGGTGCACGCGAGCATCAGGAATTTTTCTTGTCAGTCAAATCCCTTCCGCTACCCCCAGACTCCTTCCTAGTCGGCGAAATGAACTGTTGGCTAAACACACCAACGGACTGGTGGCCTTCCTCACCCCACGCCCCCAGGGTCATGTAGAACTATGCGTTCTAAAGGCCACCCTTGGGTTAATGGATGCACTGCCGCGACATGCCCCACTGCTCGAAAACATGATGCGTCCCCACATCCACAATGGCCAATTAAGGTTATGAACCACATCAACCTTATTCTAATGCCGGTGAAATTCCAACCCCACATCTCCCACTTCAAGACAACAAAATTGGAATTCTCCGACCATCAACTGGTCTCGCTAACCTAACACCTACCTGTCACAGCTGCTAAGGCCCCACATTGGTACAAAATCTACCCCCCCGAGCTCAGGTCGCCAGGATTTTCCACGTGGGTAGAAGAGGCAACTTTGGCAAAAAAAGTTTGTTGCACCATTTTGCGTGGACCCCATTTCCACATGGGCAACTTTCAAAGATGACACCATCCGCCACTCTCGCCATCTCTCCTCCAGACGCTCACGAGCCACATCAGCAGTTATCTCGCGCGCTCTGGCAGAATTGGCACACTTGGAGTCCAACATCCCAGTTACAGGATACAGCTCTGCATGGGGACGGAAGTGGGCAGAGGCAGCTGCCCACCTCAACGCACTCAAAAGACAACACAAACATTGGGTTTGTGTTCAGTACAGGGCCACACGCATCACAAAAGGCGACAAGTGCACCGCACATTTCTTAAAAAAACTTTGCACCACACCAGAGCGTGGCCTGCACATAGGTGCAAAGATCAGATAATTCCATTACGGATACACCGGCAAAAGTGGCAATCAAAACGCAACGGTATTACTCCAAGTTGTACCAGTCTGACCCAATTCAGCTGGCTGAAGTGGCAGAATTTCTCGACTGAGCCCACATCCGCTCCATTTTCTGATACCCAGAAATAATGGATTTGATTACTCTGAATGAATTATGGACAGCTATTCGCGGTGCACCAAACCAAAAATGCCCAGGCCCAGATGGCATTCCATATGAGTTCTACAAAAATATTTCAAATACATATCCCCATTGCTGCTCGCCTCACTTAACCAAAGCCTGATGGAAATGCGCCTCCTACCAGGAGGACATGAGGCCTTCACTGTTACACTCTTCAAGAAAGGGGATAAGCTAGACTTAGCCAACTGGCGCCCCATTTCTCTAACAAACACAGACACCAAAATTTTAACAAAAATCATGGCTAACCGTTTAGGGACTGTAGCATCTGCCACCATCTCCCAAGAACAATTCGGTTTCATCCCCAGAAGGTTGATTTGGGATAACGTGCACTCTGTGGCTAATGTATGTCAATCCACAGCCTCTGGGGCACTTGTATTCTTGGACCAACAAAAGGCCTATGATAGAGTAAACTGGGAATACCTCAGGGCCTGCCTCATCGATTCCGCCTACCCCCTCGCTTCATCAACTGAGTAATGCTGCTCACGGAATCTGCAACAATGGCAGTGCGTGGCCCTGGCTTCCTAACGAGGTAGTCCGCCCTCAAAGGGGCTTGCGACAAGGGGACCCCCTCAGCCCACTCTTATACAACTTCAGCCTTGACCCACTACTGCAAAATGTGAATGCCCAACTCACTGGGGTCCACGTGCCAGGCCAAGCCCCAGTCAAGATAATGGCGTTTGCATATGATTGTGTGGTTGGGGTGTCTAACAATCAAGATGCGCGCACGCTTGAAGCTCTCATCCAGGAGTATTCCTGGGTAAGCAACGCGGCACTGAACGCTTCCAAAACCGAAATCATCCTCCTTGGTCGGTTTCAGAACTGCTGACCCCAGCAATTAGTTCCCAACCTGGCCCATCTGCTCGCCCACGTCCTCGCCCTACTAATTCAAAACACACCGCCCCACTGGTGCTCCCCTTCGTGCCACGTCCTACCATAGGACCAGTGCCATCTGGGCGTGTGGATGGAAGGCAGGCGGATATGTGTCAGCAGTAATGGAGTGCCGTATTATGGATAATGTGATGAAGCGAATCGCCTCCTCAGAGCCCACCCTACTTCCCTTACTCGCAGGGTTATTATAGCCAACTCTATGCCCCTCTCCAAAGTCTGGTTTGGAGCTCATGCCATCCCTTTCTCCCCAAGCTTCTACAAATCCTTGTACGCCTTGCTGAAAGGATGGCTTTGGTCAGGCCGCCCTCCACCAGTGCAGCTAGAGGTCATGTTTGGACTCAACATCATGGTGGCATGGGCCTGCTCGACTTCAAAGCCCATGCTGCCAAGATCCTGGGCACCTGGATTGCGGCCGTCATCACCCCTACACTCCCTCCCAACACTGGTCCCGCGCAGCCCACTCCAACTTCTCCTGCGCCTTGGGCCTCAACAATCCATCGAACCCGCACTCCCTGATGAAATACCCTCGCTTCACACACATCGGCCACAGGCCCCCACGGGACTAAAACCCACTACAAATGAATCCTATCCATGCGGAGCGCTGAGTGGAGAATTCCGTATTAGCGGACATACAACCCAAAGAGGCCGCCCCTCTCTCAGTTCACATAAGAGGTAATGGGGCTACCCATCCATGATGGCGTGATCCCCATTTGGCCCCATGTCCTATCCAGGGTGGACTACCTGGACATGATGGACATCCCTTACTCCATTGAGACCCAAAAAAATACCTGGAAATATGTACACCATCCTCTGTTGCAACCTCTCAAGTCTGCTCCCATGTGTGCGCTGCCTGAGGCGGGTGTATTGCACAGCTGAGCGCTCTAACGCTTTACACTCATCCTGTGTCGTGTGTGGCCAGTATAGAACGCTGTTTCACCGCCTGGAGAAGTGCCCTACCTCTAAAGTGATATGGCGCAAAGTTCATCGTCTTCTGGGCCAGGATCAAACGCATCCCTTCAGTCTGTCAAGAGATATGTTTGCTCTATCAATGGCCTCCCCCCTTCCGCCCTCCCTTCGTGCTTTGGTGGTTGCAATCGCCATGTGGACCATCCACACAATTGTCTTAGATGCCATCGCAGGCTCCACCCCCACCCTCTCAGAAGCGGTCCACAGATCCGGTCTCATTTGGTGGACCACTTTCAAGCGTGGATGTTTGGATACCTCCCACCACGTCGCCGACAGCTGGTCTCCTCCTGGTTCCCAGTCTGGTTCATCAAATCAGACCCCTTCCTCCACATGTGCTCAATTGCGGCTATGGCCCCTTCACACGTTTCCTCCCCCTCCCCATAAGTGGCGTTCCCGCTAGCAACAAGAGATAGCATCGCTTCTCTGGGGTGCCTCCCTGGTACTAAGTTTTGTCTCTTCTGAGTCATATTTGGAAGTGTCCGTCCCATGGTCGGCCTTCCCCACAATAAATTTAAATTGATATTAGGCTCAGTTTGGTCAATTTGAATTTGCCTAGATTTGATTTGAGCAGTGAAAACAATTAATTTCTCTGGTAATCTCTTAAGGTAATTTATTTACCCCTTCTTGGGTCTAGGCATCTATTAGGCTGTGGGAGTTGAAAGGAAAATATTCTATTCATCATACCTGATATCTGACATTACCCCCTCTTAGAATATTGGCCTTAGGAGTACCAATACAAGAATTAGCTACTTGAGCAATTTATCACAACTCCAGTTTCTTAGAACTTAATTAAGTACTTGTCTCAACATTTGTAATTGATAGAATATGGCCCATCCCAGATGGAATCTAATTAAAATTCTTGGAATGCTATTTGATTGGACAATATAGGACTAAGTTTAAAATCTCAAAGGAAGGTAATGATTGGCAAGTTGCATTTGATAATTGACCTTCCCTTATAACCATCTTTTCTAATTTGTCATCACCTCAGATTTTAATTAAATGTCTTTTGGGCTAATTTTCTTAGCGCTTTCTCAGGCTCCTTGGCATGCTCACTGGTAAATTCAAGAGCTAATAAATAGGATTCCAGGTTATATTCTGTATCTGGCCTTAAAAATGGATATTTTGATTATTTGATGGAACTTATTCGTTAAGCTATCAATGCACTTGGGAAATATTGGTATCAGTGTAATAGATCAGTAGTGACCATCTTGTGTAATGTTAAGACCAATGTCCCATTTGCTTTCTATACATTCCCATTAGTAGTATAGTTATGTTAAAGAATGTTGACTAGATTTGTGTATGTTTTCCTAATACTTTTATCATAACTATTAAAAAATAAAATATTTAATTGAATTAAGGTAGTAATCAGTACTAATTTTGTAGCCTGGGGTTACGAGAATAACTTTAATTGCAGCTATCTACCATTAAAAAGGAGAAACCATCGATTTATAATGATTTATCACTCTTGAGAGTATTACTCAAGCTATCAATGTCAGTATAATTCTCAAGCTGAAGCCAAGCTTGCCATGATGTCATGCATCCAAAATTACTATCAACTGAGTTGAGAAAGGTGAAAATCAACTTCTAACAACTTATCACATCTAAACTTGCAACCAAATTTTATTAAAAGCGTTGAATTATCTAAATCATCTGGATGACCCTCTTGCAAACAACCTAAATTATATGATAAAAATCAGCATTAAATAGAACTACTAATGATCCAGACCAAACCTGAGATTGATATAATTGTTGATTTGCCTAAACTATCAACATACCTTATTATAGCAGACCAGAATGACCCCAACAAAAAATAGAATAATTATAAAGATGAAGGTCAACTCAAAATTGAGATTATTAGAATTCAGACTTGTCATAAACTAACTGGGATTAGGGGTTGACAGGTATAATGCCAAGGAGTGATACAAACCTAGAAAATTATGACAAGTCATATACATAAGAGAAGTGAAAAGTATAAAAATTGTAATTGTTCAGTTTAGATTTTATTAAGTTAACTTTGATTTTTAGTTTGGAGTAGATTAATGAAGTTCATTAGTTATGCGGCCACTTTATTTAGGATATAGCGACTAATAGGAAGGATCTATCCTAACCTGGACTATATGTTGCTCATGTCTCCAAACGTGAGATCCTAAATACTTTAAATAAAATAAGACCTGTGAACCACATTTTCCATATTGTGGTGTTCACTACGGTGGGATAGCCAGGTTATGCTGATCAGAAATCCACTTAAAAATGGGTAACGACTCACTCACCGGAAAGAATACTCCTTTTGAGCTAAAGTCCCACCCTCTGGAAGCAACACTCTCAACACTTAGCTTATACAGCTAAGTGGTATACCTAACATAACATTTCCAGGTAAAACTACTGACTGAGAAGAATTAGAGCAACTAGCCTGCCCTTGATGCAAGGGTGCCAACTTGCTGGAGTATTTCAGGAGGACAACGGGTCTAAACACTTATACTGTATGAATCAATCCCAACTATGGAGGCCTGCTGAACGTTTTTCCAACCAATAAAGTCCATAGTTTGCACAACACTGACTACTACCGAAGATATCAAGCAGTACTTGGCAGAGTATGTACAGCCCACTATTTAGTAACTACAAATACACTATTGCCCAACACTACAACGCCATAGACCTTTTGGTGGTACATGTCCATTAGTCAGTAGCAGCAAACAAAGCCTTAATGACAAGACTTAAACTTAACTTTGGGAGTAAAAGCTGCTTTTAAGGCTACTCAAAACCACTACCTCTGGGCTTATGACTGGATCAACGCCCTGGCAGCAGAATCTAATTCCTAAATCAGTCTATTAGGGAATTCTGCCAGGGACAGTAGGGATATACTATCAAATAGCATAAAACCCATGTGGAACTTTAATGCCATGTATTTCCATTTAATTTCTGAATTAGAAAAATCTGTCTGGCTTTAATATTATGAAGACCCATGAAGCACATAGCTCTATTTATAGTGCAATAACCCAGGTCGATGCACACCTACAATCCTATCATGCCTTTCAAGAAAGAGCAAAAGTTGAGTGAAGTTAATGTCATTGACTTACAAGCCCACGCGGACTAATTGTTAGTCACTCTCTGCCTTAGAAGGTCGTATCCATCACCTAGAAGCTACCCATGAAATTGGTTGGCTAAACCAACAGATCAACGCTTCCTTTTAAATCCAGTTGGATGGCTATAAATTATTTTTTAAGCTTTGTGAACAACTGGAGACTATACAATGAGTTGTGCAAGCCAAGGATGTGGATATCTGAGGACTACAAGAGGAGATATAAAAATTTACCTTAGATATCCGCCTGGTGAATGAAAAACAGATCAATCAGTATGTCAACGTACTTTGCCACCTGGATGGCATGGAGGGAAGGCTTTGAAAGTGCCCAACTACCCCCACCATTCTGCAGCCAACCAAGATGCGGACATACTCCAACGTTTGGGAAGCCTGGAAGGGAAGATGTTTAAGTTCCAGGATAGCTATCCAAGGACAGAATACTTTGAGGATGAAAAATGGTAATCAGAAGCAGAGGAGGAAGAACACTCACCAGAGTATCCCTTAAGAGAGAATAGCTGCTATTACACATACATTCAGTGCTACAAGGAAGTTGAATAACCAACTAACTCCAACGCCTGGATGAGAGTTTACCCATTTAACCTCGTCCTCAGACTAGCCACAATATGGAGCCTCCAAATACTGGATACTTTAGAAAAACAAAACCTTCCAACTTCAAGCCCAAAAACCTACCTACTTTGACGAGGAAGGAAGAATTTTCAGTTTTATTCGCCAGTTTGAGATGGCAATGAGAGGTGGCCCAGACCAACTGAAGGCATAAGCAATGATCAATTGTCTAGACCAGCGGATCATTGAACTGGTGATGCTCAATATGAGCATTTTCCCCACACACAATGAAGTGTAGAGGCCGTTCTGCGCAAATTTGGGGGCCTAAGCGCTTAGCTACCCAAAAGGCTGAGAACATAAAATATCTTTTTACAAAGAAATGATACAATCATGGAGTTTACTGAATGGTTCTTCTGAGAGGCTCAAGTTCATATTGGGGGTTAAGGCTATGATTGACTTTAATTCCATGATAGCTCTGCATCATGCAGTCAAGCCCTACTGTAAACTGGCCAACACTCTGCTCCACACCTTTATCCAAGATCTACTCACTACTACAATGGTCAATCATTTCTAAAGGTATGCTGATACCTTCAGTCCACCTGACTCATGATATGTCCTCACTTCAGCAACCTGCAGTTATGAATGAAAACCACTCTGGACACAGTCAGAACGCATCAAACCACTTCCCAAGCAGTGAACCCAGAGGATTATCAGCTAACTGAATAGCGAGATCTGCCTACTTTAAATTCCATAAGACTGGCCATATAGCTCAACAATGGAAGGTCATAAGTGCACCATGTGCATCCCACAAATTCTATTGGAACTATGTCAGAAAGAGACTTGGTTCAATATAGGCGGGGTCCTAACAATGCTGAACTAAATACCACAGAACTTCTCACTAGTTATGCCCTCTTTAGTGAAACAAATCCAGAAGACCCTTCAATTATTGCCCAAGACACCCATGTAGTAACGCGCTCAGAGCGCTACTTTGGAGTAAGAGGGCGAAGAGGTCATCAACAAACCATATGCTCACTATATCTTTGTACTCCCTTAAGGTGATATTCTCTGCAGATCATTGGGTGTCCCTGAACTTAAAGGAGTTAATGTTGCATTAGACCTGGATATCCTCGTCACTAGTGTCCTTCTGTTGGTCAGAAATCGGTTCAGAATAATAATTTAATTGATCTTACTAGTATTCACACTAAATAAAACTCTATGCTTCATCCTGCTTGCAAATTTATATATAATTCAGTAAACAAAAAGAAAGCTCATGTTAAAGTTGATTTTGGTGCCCCACTAAATATTTTCTCAACTCGCCTAATTAAAAACTACAAATAATCCCCTTATGTTAATCATTGAAAGGAACGCGGAACAGCTGGGCCTACTAGCACCAGGAGTCAGGGGCGTACAGCGCTCTTCCCTTTGGTTCAGCTCACTTGCAGTCAGCGCTCCTGTAATTGTGTTATCTAACTCAAATTGTGATATAATGATTTGCACCAGTTTCCTCAGAACCTATGGCATAACTTGTGCTTTAAACAACAAGCTAACTATCCTTGGGCAAACACTGCCCTTATACTACAGTCAAAATAAAAAAAGACAATGGCAAAGCCCCGCGCTTACATAAATTCCTAATTTATGGGGAAGGCATTTTAACAATAAGGTATCTTTTGAGAGGCCAGAGGTGTATAAAACCAACTGATAATTCATAGGAACACCGCAGAGCTCCACTCCAGGCCTCATCGCCCCTTTAATTAGCACCAAAGCCCTAGAGGTTCATAAAAACGGTCTTTAATCTAGAAATAACTGAAGGGTATTAGCAGAGGTCTGCAAGACATGGGAATACTCCCACAGGGAACTTTGCGTGGCCCCAGGTTTGGTCAGCCCAAGTCACCAGGAAATTAGTGCACTTGTGACTAACTTAAATAAAAACCATATGTATATATATGTCAAATATAAATCAGATCATTACGTTCTTGCATTTAGTCCCTCAAGAGAAGATAGTTACAGTAATATGGATTAGTGACCTCTAGAGTTTAAACTGACAAACGATGGACCTTGAGCTTATTCAGTTATCCCAAAAGAGAGCTCGCTGGGTTAATTGAGAAGCAAAAGAATCAGGATATGGAGCTTTTTAAAGAAATATACAGTCATTTTTGCTCAGGATGACTCTGACATCAGACAGGCTAAAGGAGTTGAACACTGAATTGATATCAGGGATGCAAGACCAATTTGGTTATGACCAGCATGACGCTCTACATCTCAAGAAAAGGTTGCGGATACGGAAATAGACAAGCTATTAAAGACTGGGATTCTGAACTCTTAAAGAGCCTCTGGGATATTATTGTCATTATTGTAAAAAAGAAATATGGGACAAATAGAGAGGTGATTGATTATCAGAGATTAGATATTACAAAATAATCTTACTCACTTTCCCATATTGATGATGTCTTGGATCAGTTGGGAGGTGCCAAGTATTTTTTGTCCATGGAAATCATCTCAGGGTACTGGCAGATTAAGTTTCTCCCAGAAGAGTAGGAGAAGTGCGTACTAATTACCGCTTGAGGGCTCATCCAGCTAACCTATATGCCCCTAGGATTTTGCAATGTGGTAGCCACTTTCTAGCGGGGGATGGATTCAATTTTAGGTGATATCAAGCTCTCATATGTTCTAGTTTACCTTGACAACATCAAAGTATTTTTGCAAACCTTTAGCCAAAACCTGAAACACCTAGAGCAAGTTTTCTGAAGAATTATGGATACAAATTTAAAAATTAAACTAAAAAATGATAGAAAAAACAAATGAAACATTTAGGCTTTATCATCGACCAAGATGGACTTTGCCCCCAACCACAAAAATTGAAGTTACACAGAATAAGAAGAAACTTAAAAACATGTGCGACGTTCATGTAATTTTAGGTATGGTAGGTTATTTTAGACGGTTTATAGATAGGTCTGCTCATAATGCCAAGCCGTTATTCCATCTTTTAAAAAGTGGGCAAAGTTCAGCTGGCCACCAGAGTGCAAGTCAGCATTTGACCAGTTGCAAACCAAACTGATGGAGGCACCTTTTTCCGTTACCCAGATTACAAGAAGCAATTTACTGTTTAAAAGGATGTATTTCTAAGAGCCATCAGTGCTGTTCTTTCACAGGTGGGGAGGGCTGCGAGAAGCACCCAGTGGAGTACTGCAGCTGGACTCTCAACTGTCACGAATGTAATTACACTTTCACAGAGAGAAGGAGTATCTTGCCATCATCCATGTATGCAAACAGTTTTTGGCATACATATATATAAGACTCGCTATAAGGTGGCTACTGATTACAGTTCCCTAAAGTGGTTACACAGTATTAAGGAGCCAGAGGGAAGATTAGCACGCTGGGTGCTAAAATTTAAACTCATGGTAATAAAATTACTCACCAGGCAGAATAAGATCATAAGAATGCTGATGTGCTTTCACGACTGTCCCTTATAGCTACCTTAAATTACTTTGTGGATGACCTATTTGATAAAATGTTAGAAAACAATGCTGACGAACCAAAAGAGATACAAGTAGCCCTGAACCGATTTATGAACAACAATGTGATTGAAGAAGGAGTTTTATATAAAATATATGACGATGGATCCAGGAATGTGATAACTTGACCATTAGGAGGCCAGATATAATATAGGCTCATAGAGCCGTGGGCCATGGAGGATATTAAAATTCTTGAAAAGATTAGAGCTAATTACTATAAGGAGTCACAAAAGTTTGACGTACAGGATGTTATTTCATATTGTCATGTATGCAAACAAAATAAGGCATCAATTAAAAGGACAACATACCAGATATGAAGCCAGGCTGGGATTAACTTAACAAATCAATAGATATGGTTATGACTCACCCTACCAACAGCTCGAATTCCAAATAAATTATTGTAGCAATTGACCACCTCATTAGATGGGTTGAGGCCAAGGCAATTGGAGATGTGGGATCCTTGTTTACACCATGTTTTATATAGAAAATATCATTTACTGGCACGTTGCACCCAGATGATACTCAAGGACATTGGGACTAATCTTTCCTTCAATGTGATAAATCAACTTATCGAGATTATGGTTATTAGAGGTGTGACGTCAGCCCCATATCACCCTAAATCCAATGGGGTAGTGGAGCGAGTGAATGGAGCTTTAATGAACATACTTAGGAAATAGTTATGAACTCACCATCCCAGTGGGCATTGTATGTTGGATCTTCTGTGTTTGTTTACAATATCAGATATTACACCACAATGAGGAATACCCTATTTAAATTAATGTATGGCCATCAGCCATTTCTTCCCCTAACACTATATTCAGTCCTATTCAGTTCACCCAGTGTTCAAACTTCTGAATATACTGATAGATAAGACCATCATTGATAAAACTAAAATATCAGGCCTACAGCTCCACTATGTCAAGGAAAAAATCACAGAAATCAGCTGACAATATAAAAAGAACCAATTACCCACTTTCTAATTAGGTGAAAAAGTAGCTTAATGTGATACCTATAATGCTGGAAGAGCATATAAGCTATCTACTTTTTAAAAAAGGCCCATTTATGATAATTTCTAGATTTGGACCAGATGCATATACAATGAAGGAAATTCGCAGAGGGTAGATGATCAATAGGGTTCATGCTAAGTTTCTACAACCCTACTGGAACCTGAGACAATAACCTACTATATGGATTGCACCTGGACAATGGGCAACGATTATTGGTATAAAAAAGTTAAAAACAACTATCAACTGAAAACCCCAATATTGGCCAAGAAGGGTTAATGGTAAAAATGTTGACTAGATTTGGGATCTAATCACTCTACATTTACTTTAATACATTAAATTAAAGAAACTATTAAATTTAATTATAACAAGGTTAGATATAAGGGCTGATTTTGATACCCTGGGGTATAGACTATCCTTAATTGCAGCTATTGATTATCAAAAAGGAGAAACCATAAATTTAAAATGACTTACCACTATTGATAATATACTCAAGCTATAAATAGTAGTATAGTTCTTGAGAGCTGAATCCAAGCAGGCCATGCTGTCACACACATGAAAATTAGGAAACTCAACCAACTCATAATGATTATTACTCTCAAAAATTATACTAAAGCTATCAATAGAAGTATAATTCTCAAGAGCCAGATCTGAGCTTGCCATGCTATCACACATTGAAATTACTGCTAACTGAGTCAAGAAAGAGAAAACGACTCTTACAACTTATTGCATTCTTATTAGCATCCAAATTTTATTAAAAGCGGTGAACCATCTAAATCAACAGTCCAGAACCTCAAGCCAGCTAATTAAAATGAAAAGATGAGTAATTAACTTTGGATAGAACTTTCACTGCACAGATAAAAGCTGAGATTGATACAATTGTTCATTTACCTAAAGTATCAACAACCCTTTATTTTAGCTCACTGAGCTGACCCAAGTGATAATAGAATAACTACAAATTTGAAGTCAACTTAAAATCAAGATTAGTAGATTCAGATCTGTTGAGAACTAACTGGAATTAGGGGTTTACAGGTTGAATGTCAAGGAGTGAGACAAACATAGAAAAAGTTTGCCAAATTATAGTTATAAACAAAAAGTAAAAACGAATAAAAAAGTCATTTTAGTTCAGTTTAGATTTTATTATTGAGTTTTCTTTTTTTTTTGGTTTAAGGAAGATTGACTGGAGTTCAATAGGCACGCGGCCACCTCATTTAAAATAAAGGAACTAATAGAAGGATCTACTCTGACTTAGACTATATGTTACTCACGTCTCCAAACATGAGAACCTAAAGTTTTTTATATTAAATTTAACATGTTCACCCACAACTTTCAAAGGTTCTAAGGCGCTGAGAATAGTTGTTGAGTTTCCATGTATCTGGCTAAGATTATCACAAACCTTGACATAAAGTTCTTCCTATTATCACATAGCAATACCTTCAGGCAGCCAAACCTAGTAAATATAATCTAGTATATAAAAATAGCCATATCTTTAATAGTCCTTGTGGTGATGCCTATTGCTTTGACACACTTCAGAAATGATCAATCCTTACAAATATATCGATTCTCTCCTGTAGATTCAGGTAATGGACCTACAACGTATAAACTAATGGTGTGAAATGGCTGCTAAGGGGTCCTGGGTTGGTAATTGTACTTGCCTTATGCTGAATCTGATTTTCTACAAGTTATTCAAGCGTCTAAGCCTTCCACTTCAGAGTTCTATATCATTATCAATAATAGCTATCTTTGAAAATTTTTAATTTTACTAGATCCTCCATTTACTAAGGCAAATTGGGCTTCCATTATAACTAATACCCATTCCTAAGTTCGCAAGTAAGGTAGCCAGTCAATTCTGACTTTCTTGTAAAGTTATTTATCAAGTGCCTTCCTATCTCGAGTGTTTCATTTAAGCAACTTCAGAACTGGTTCATTTTTGTCCTCCCAATAGTTCATCTTCATGAGAAGGTCGTGTAACTGCTCAGCTTTGCAATTTTCTAAATATAGTAGGGGCAGTTGAATCATACCATCAACATTCATGTGATTTGTTCCAGTTCAGTGGATGATATTCATGTTGTAGTGCTTAAGCTTTAGAGCCCAGAGAGCTAGTCTTCTTGTTAGATCTTCTATGTTTTGCAGCCACTTCAGATAATTATGATATGTCACAAAGGTAAAGTTCATACCATAAAAGAAGGTCTGAAATTGTTTCACCGCTAGGAGAAAAGCTAAGCAAACACTCTAAATGACGCTATAAATTTTGTCTAGCTTTGGAAATAGTTTTTCTGTAATAAGACACTGATGGCCAATGCCTTAATCATCCAATTGATTGAGGATGGCATCTACGGCTAAGTCAAAGGCTTTAATAAACAGGAAGAATGGCATCCCATAGTTTAGATGTCATAAGATTAGTCTTTTTTTCAAAGAACTATCTATTGATTAAATGCAGTTTGTTGCTCTACTTCCCATATGAAAGGGGTATTTTGGAAGGCAGTTCGACAAGAGGTTCTTTGAGTTGAGTGAAATTAGGAAAAAAGATGTTTTATCCCATCATTACTAAGACAATCTGTATGCTATAAATGCTCTTTGGCTCAGGCATCTTGGTGATTGCTTCAACCTTATTGTACAAGGATGAATGCCTTCCTGCAATAGGGAAGCTCCTAAAAATTCCAAATATTGTTAAAAATGTGCACTTTGTAGGCTTTAGCTTAATGTGGTTTTCTCAGAGTTTAAAACGCTGACTTGAGGTGTTTAGATGATTGGCAAAACTTTTAAAAAACCCCTTGTGCTATTTAGGTATGCAATCACACAGCTAAGTTTAAGATCTTGCATGATGTGATCCATCACCCATTATATTGAGGTGAAAGCATTGCTCAATCCCTGAGGGATCCAGGTAGTTTGGAAATTGTCCTTTGGTTCATAACAACACGCATATTCTTAGACTACTGGTGATAGATCCATCTTCCAATAACCTCTGGAGAGGTCCATTGTGGAGAAGAATTGTGAGCCAGAGAGATGGGCCAGACCATCATCACTATAAGAATCAGGTAGCGGTACTTCTTAGTGGGGCTATTTAGCTACCTGTAAACCATCACTATTCTGTTACAATCGTTTACTTTTCTTTATTAGTAACAGAGAGGATGACCATGGACTCTAGAAGGGCACAAAAAAGCTGTCATCTAATAAGTGTTTAATCTTGATCTTCGTATATGGCTTCTCTACCTTTGAATTCATAAATTATTTTGATCAAAGTAGGGGTTGAATCTCCTAGTTGATACTATGAGTCCTGTCTTTCATGTGACCATAGTTGACACCAAACGTAGAAAAAAAGTTGATAGTCTTCAAGTAATTGATGCGCTTTGCCAAGTTCCTCCTGACTAACTTATCAGATATTTGGACTTGAGGGATAGCGCAAAGAAAGAATTGGAGAGTAAGCCTAAATAAAGGTGAGTACCAATAAAATGTACCCTGTCAATTTCAATAATAGGAAGTATTGGGATTCTCTCTATGAAAAGTGTAAGTCTTTTTTGGGGAGAAGGTCAACATATGCTGCTGCGCGGGACTCAACCTTCAGACTACTCAAATGGTCCCATAAGTCTCAAATTAAGGTTCAAGCTTAAATCATCAATTTAAGTTTTGAATTTGAAGTATTACCTAAACTACTCTGAATTCAGCTAATAATTATAAATATTATTTTTGAGGTAATTTACCTAATTCCAGGGCCACATTCACATGACTCCATCACCTGTGGCCCAAAGATCCTGTAGGAATTTTCATATGACCACATTATACAGCTTAGAATTAGTTAAGCTTCAATTTATTTTAATTAATGTTTCACATATTTTAATATAGCTTATTGATTAAGCTTATGGATGACTATTTAATTATGTCATATAGTAGGTGATAATAACTGACAGAACAGTTAGTCGTGATTCTCATAGGAATATATACTGATGATAATTACAGTTACAATTATTTTGGGGGATTGTTGCTGACAATTTAGAGATGAGTAAATTGGCTCAAAATGTGTAATTACTCATGGGAAATCGTCAGGTTTGGCAGCTGACATGTGGGCTGATACAAATGGTGATTTAAATACGCTATTCCTCATGAATATCAGCTGAAATATTTCCCAAATTGAACCAATATCTCTTTTTTGTCAGTTAGGCAAGCTGAGACCATCATGGTTACCATGATTTACCCCATACATGTCCTCCCATACTTCCATATATAAATACCCCTCATTTTAATATTAATAAACACCTTAACCTATAGTTTATATTTATTATATCTTGTAGTTTATCTGCTTCTTGTGAAGAGAGTCCTTAACTAAGTGTCAACGCCAAAGTGAGGCCAAAGTCACTTAAATTATTATATCTTGCCAGAGTGAGGCTGAAGTCACTTATATTATTATCTGCCATAGTAGGGCCAAATCTACCCATTTATCTGAACTCTACTAAGCTAATTGTCTTCATACAATTAGCAAGTTTGTGTTTATTCCCAGAGTCAGTAGTTAGGTGAACCTGTGCACCAGTGAAAACCCATCAGTCTCTACAGCTCTTAATACTTCATTAGCTATTCATTCTTGTTGGATTTTTTGCCCATATTCCCAGCTGACTATATTACACGGATCATTAGTGGATAATTCCCAATGCCTCTTGAAAAAGATATGAGTTGACCCTGTTTTCAGGGTAACTATGTTCTAGGGATTTAGGTTTTTTGTCTGAGTTAGATTCATCAAGGATTGATCTGGATGAATGCTTAAGATCTTTTCAGGCAAAGTTGCAGATAAAATAGGGGCATCTGATAGTTGATTAACTATAAGGTGTACTGATTAGGATAGGTCAGGATTAATCACCAACTAATTAAGAATTTAATGATTAAGTTGTGAGTTGAGTGATACCAACTGCAACTAGAAAATTAATCAATTGGTTCACAACCTGCCTTAATGGGTAACAAGTCCCATTACCTAAACAGCTCGCTTGCCAAATATGGTTGGTTTGCTTGGATTGAGAGGAAAACGTTAGGGACATATTTTTGACTCTTTCCTTTTAGGTCTTGAGGATATCCAATGATGGAAACTTAACCAGGATGGGGAAGACCATCGCTGCTGAGACATGGATGGGTAATTCAATAGCAATGTCTGACATTTTATTAAGGAAGTGTCAATTGAGGGTTGGGCACTGAATTCTCCACTATTAATTACCCTAAGAATTCACAAAATAAAAACTCACTTTTACCAGTAATTAGTATAATACAAGATATACTTTACCAGAATACATTTTGCGTTCTATAATTTTTCTAAGGAAATTATTGCTGTGTGCTCTAATTGGGAGACTTTTTAGTATAAAGAGTAAGGATCTGAGTGGGGATCCAGAGAAGAAGCTGAATTGAATTAGGGATTGCTGCTGACTTTATGTCACAGAGAAACTGTAAACAGAGATCAGAGCATAAATTGAGTTAGGCGGTACCAGGGAATAAATCCCAATTCAGGACATCATAAATATTTTATGAGGAAAATACTGGCTGAGCGTTGGACCAATTTCTAGTACTTCAATTTAAATAGGGATAATAGTCGCCATACTATTGTCAACAATTATATTTCACTATTAAACAACGAGGAGTATTATATAAAAACCTGAAGCTGTGCAGTTACTATATTTATAGGGGTTGCTAACCAAATTTATCAGAAAACCTATAAATTTTAACAAATGGTGCTCATAACAGGGGTGTAGTTGAGTAGAAGATACTAGGACGTGATGTCATATGAAGATGTTTCTAATTCTGGCAATAAGTTACTAGGGAAAGTAACATTAATGAAGACAGAACGTGAAGTGGATCACATTCAATTGCGTCCACCCAGTTCAGAAGTAAAGCTCATCTGAAAAGGATGAAGATCTTGCCTTACTAGGAACACAAGAAAGAGTATGGGACAGCTGGGCCGAATACCACCATCTCATGTGGAGTGTACAGTGCTCTACCACTTCAATTCATATCCTTAGTGGTGTATGCTCCAGTGATAGTTTTGGACAACCAAAACTATGACATTCTGATCAGGACAAAATTTCTATGAAAGTACAGAGCTAAATGTAACTTTGAGGATAATATGTTTACCATATATTGGGTCAGACGTTACCATTGATTTATAGAAAGATGTGGAAGCTCCACAAACTAGGAGAAATAACTTCATCAACCTGATTTACAATGATGGTATTGTCCCAATTTGATAACAACTAGTTGGCTGGAAGCGTCGAGAAATCCAGACAGAATTTCTAGAAAATTTGGGAATTTCATTGTGGATTAAGAATGTGAAAACTATATCGCTGGGATCACAAATAATAGTTGACATGGGGTTGACATTAGAGATACCGGAGCTGCTGTATGGGGAGGTCAGAAACTTTTTAAAGAAGTCCAGAGTAGAGCCTTGATTGGCTCCTGGGATAACAATGCTGGGCCATGGAGAAATTCGAGTTCTAATGGCAAATTTAAACGAAAAAATGATGAAAATTGAGTAGAATCAAAACATCACGTTTGTTCACCTAATCCTGACAGCTGAACTGAGAACATTCCACAATTTGGGACCCTCAATGAAATTGAATTGTCAGCTGGGGTAACTGAGAGTATCAATATATTGGTTGATTGAGAGCAACTCGCTGATCTGATGGAAGGACAGCAAGAGGAGGTGCTCAAATTGCTTGAAAAATATTGGGTAGTATTCGCCCAGGACAAACACGATTTGGGATGCATGCGAGATGTGATTTACAAGGTTGATACCAGGGAAAAATTACCTATCAGGAGGAGACCAATTTGATTGTCAAAGATGGCTGAAGCGGTAGTGGAGGATGAAATCAGCAAACTAGTGAAGCATGGGCTTCTAGTTCCGTTGTAAAGTCCCTGGGTGAGTCTGATTCTTATAGTGAAGAAGAAGAATGACTATAATCAAGTGGTGATTGGTTATTGGAAGCTGAACAAGATTACATAAAAAAATTTGTACCCACTACCTAGAATTGATGATGAACTATATCGATTGGGAGAAGCAAAGTATTTTTCTGCAATTGATCTAATATCAGGATATTAAAAAATTGATTTTCAAGAGTAGACTAAGAAAAATGCATGATTATCACCGTGCAGGGGCTATATCAACTGACGAGGATGCCCCATGGTCTGTGCAATGCACCTTTGACGTTCAAGAGGGCCATGGATGCAATACTAAATGACTTGAACTTGCCATGCGTCCTGGTGTACTTTGACGATATGTATGTGTACAGTAGGACGTTTACTGACCATTTGCATCAATTGGAGAAAGTGTTCAAGAGACCATCCACGGACAACTTGAAGATTAAACTGAGGAAGTGTCGTTTTTCAAGAAAAGGTTGGAATATCTAGAAATTGTGATTAACTCTAGTGCACTGCAGCTGCAAGCTCAGAAGATCGAAGCCATAGAACGATTGGCTGTGCCAAATAGTGTCCAAGATATCCAAGTGTTCATTAGAACGGTCAGATACTATAGAAGATCTATTAGGATTTTGCCATAATTGCCTAATTCTAATTCCATCTGTTAAATAGTCCTAAGAAAGAATTCATTTGGAATGAAAAAGCACAGAGATCCTTCAAAAATTTATGCCAGTACTTGATAATTTCTCTGATTTTGTAATATCCTAATTTTGATCAAGAATTTATTATAAAAACTGATGCTTTGTTGAAAGTGGTCAGAGTTGTATTGAGCCAAGTCTATATACTTGGGGATAAACATCTGGTGGCATATGTAAGCCGGACACTCTCAGCAGCTATGTGGAACTACACTGTAACTGAGTAGGAATGCCTTGCAGTCATTTACACCTGTAAACAGTTTTGGGTGTACATCCATGGAACGCACTTCAATGTATTGGTGGACCACTCCTCGCTGCGTTGGATTCACAATTTATGAAAACCAGAAGGACGACTGGAATGATGGGCAATGGCATTACAGGCTTATGATTATGAGATTGTCCACCAAGCGGAGGATTCTCATCAGAATGCAGATGGATTATTGCGGTTAACAATAGTCCAGATGGTATACCCGCAGGCGGATGAGCTATTCCAGAGAATGGATGATGGAGAAATTGGGAACAAGTCCTGAGAAATCCAAGGTGAACTTTTAAAAGTGATGGAAAACACAAAGACCATGGATGGACAAGTTTTAACATAATTAATGGGAAGCAATTATTAATCCCATAAGCCATCATAAAGAGAAGCTATTGCTAAGCTGCTCATAAGGTTGTCAGGCATAGAGGCCTCAGAAAAATGACCTACCATATTTGTCAGTTTTACTACTGGGAGTCAATCATCTATGATGTTGTGGACTATCAGGCTTGCTGTGTGGAGTGCCTGCTGCACAAACCACATAAGAATACAACTGGACATCAACTGGTCTCCCTGGATTTGCTAGGCATATAGTGTCTATTGACATGATGGGACCGCTGGTGATGAGCACAGGGGGTCAAGTACATAATAGTTTTGATTGATCATCTGTAAAGATGGGTTGAGATGAAGGCCCTGGAAAAAAGATGCTACCAGCTCTGCAAAGCTCATCCTAGATCAATTAGTATACCAACAGGGATTCCTGCAGGTCCTGCTGAGCAAAAATGTGACAAATTTCACATCTCATGCTATCCTGTGATAAAATGAAATAATGGGGATTCAAGGAGTCATTTCTGTACCCTAACATCTGGAGATGAACAGACTGGTGGAACAAGTCAATGGGACGCTGTCTGCAATCCTGAGGAAGCTGGTCACAAGAAGAACTTCTGCATGAGAACATACTTTAGCAGTGATGTTCTCCTACAGTATAAGTCATCATATAGTGATGGGAAAACGCCATCTGAGTTACTATATGGGAGGAAGGCCGTGTTGGCGCTGATTTTATATTCAGTGGTTGAACCAATATTAGGGATGAGAGCTGAGTAGTATCTGAACTAATTGATGGATATCCTGATTGAAATGAAATTGTAAGTAATTGATACTACTTTTGAGAAAAGGTATAAGCAAAAATGATGGATGATATGAACTTTACCAGCCTTATCAGAATACCAAGTAGTGAAAGAGTTTCCTATTGTGATACATATGGTTTTGGAATAGAAACAATTTGGATGTGTTGTGGTTGGGTCTATTTGATATTATTGCCCAGATGGCAATGGATGCCTACTCCATCAAGAGCCTCTTTGTGGAAGGATATTAAACTAAGTCCATGCTAATTACTTAAAGCAATGGATTGATGGAATAATAATAAAAAGAGTTCTTGAAGGACTGCTGAACCATCAAGCTAGTTATATCCTAATGCTTTTGTTAGGTCCAAGAAAAGAACCGCTGAAACACGCTTGATGGTTAAGTCTTAGAAAAGTAAGACCGCTGAACCATAGAAAACTGGTAAGTCTAAGTACACCTAGGATCCAGTTTAGGGAATAAAATAAAAAGATGTACCGCTTAACTGAAAAAAGGTTAAGTCCCATGGAAAAAAAAAAAATATATTGATTAAATTATTGAAAAAAGTGTTATGAATCTATATGACTAAACAACAAGCCACCATTATGACCAGAGAATCATTGGAGGAATTCCGCTGAAGGTTTAATGGACAGAATCCACCGAGGATGTTTCAGAGCTATAAGTAATTGATCGCCTTAGGATGAGGTGATAGTGGGTTATAATGGGTCGAATCAGATTGCCTTCAAAGTAGGGCGATAAGGCGATGTCAACATTTAACAAAAGATAATTTGGGTTGCCTCAAATCAGGGCAATAAGGAATTGAAGAACAACAAGCTGTAACCAATGAGAATATGGCGGAACAATGAAACTAAGCAAAAGCATTGGTACCAACTGGGGTCGCTGGGATATCAGTGAAACAAGGGGATTGACAGGGAGGTTTATAGAGTAAAGAAAGAAGGAAGAAAGATGGAGTGAACTAAAAGAAGATCCACCGATTTATATATTTAAATAAAGAAGTGTTTTGGGGGAAATTGCTTCTAAATATTATAAATTATTTGTTTACAAGTGTTCCGAGGAACCAGCGATCATCATATGTCCATTCCAATTGTAAAATGGCTGTAACCCTATGTGAAAAACCCTTTGGCAGATATATACAGAATCGCCAAAATTTAACAGTGATGCTCACTACAGGGGGCCCATTGACCAATAACTATACGATGAAAACTCAGTCACCGGCTATGTCACATCCAGGTTGCTTTGATAAGGAATCTGAATGACACACTTGGCCCATTGCATATGAGGAGCTGAGACTTGTGTTAGATACTGTGCTCAAAAAGGCAAGATGAGTTGCTTCAGGAGGTTTAAAGTAATAAGTTGCTGCCATTTGATTGTAAAGGAAATATTCATGGATTCTTTTGATGATTTGAGTTTGCAACTGAAGGAACTTTGGATTGGTGGAGGGTGAAACTATTACTTTCCTCCTTGGATGTCAGGAGTGCTTATCAAGTCGTTTGTTACCTTTCAGATAGTTCCGTTTAGTACAAAGAAGTTAATATGATGTTGAAGCGGAAATGCTGAGTTCTTGACCATCTGGTTTCAGCAAAATGAGACCCCCACCGCATTTGCTGAGTGATGTATGAGGGAAGCCCATGTGCTTATTGGGTCAGGAATTTATATGAAGTTGGTGTGTGCATTGCAATGGCCTTGGCAGTGAAGTCATACCCTAAACTTTAAAATGTCATGGCCCTGTTGTTGGAGGACGATGTACCTCTTCTTAAACTTGTTCAGTTTGTACGTCACTTAGCTGTAACTTTCCCTCCACCTTATACTGAACATATCCGCATGGTCACTGTTGTCAACCCTAATCATGTGGGGGGGAATCAACTGGTCAGTGTGGGTTCCAGCAGGGTACTCACCGCAATTCAACAATGTTCCATAACTACTAATCAACATCTATCCAACTACTGCTTTGGCCCTAAATATGCTGATCAGCAGCAGTCATTATACTGATGTGGGTATGGTTATTCCAATTCTCTTCAGAACAACCTTCCGAGTGGACCATCTAATATTCAGTGCAGATGTAGGCCCTATGGGGTACGTTGTTTTACTTGTGGTCGCCCTGGGCACATGGGATGATGGTGCCCCAATTGACAGATCCTTCCCGTACATTGAGATCAATGTTATCAGGGAAAAATCAGAGCAGAGTAGAGATGGGACTCTCTACTTCCACTATCTCAAATTCAAACATCCCACCTGAATCTACTGTATTAATTGCAGTAGAAGCCTCCCAGTATGACGATACATTCCTCTACCAACAGCCAGTTGGGGGAGTAAATGTGCTGACCCAAGCAAAAATCAAAGAAATGGCGGACAAAAAATCTCCATAGTGACCAAAGCCTTATGCTTGTCAAATGTTCGACCATAGTCCGTCAGACCAGCTAGAACCATTTGCAGATGCTTTGTCCCTGAGAGTAATAGATGTCGCCCTTCCAGTGAACGTTATTGTAACATGGTAC
>JAKSZP010010778.1:0-119626 GCA_022478985.1 Massospora cicadina | reverse complement strand
TAATATTTTACCATCAGTGTTCTCCTTATAAGCTTGCATAGCTGCATCCAATTTATGTTCACCCCCTGGTATACTTTCTTAATATTCTTCACAAAGTCCACCACTGATTTCACATTGGATCCACAGCTGAGCTCCATATTGAAGGTGGGGGTAAACCCGTAGTTGGCAAAAATGCAGATTACCCAATGAATGCCTGTTAGGTGTTGTTATAGCTAAATTGTGCCATGGGAAGATGGGAAACCCAATATGAATGGTCTGTAGCAGTGTAACATTGCAGGAACTTTTCCAAGCACCAGTTCACTAGTTTAGTCTGCCCATCTGACTGAAGTGTTAGGCAGTAGAACGGCAGGGGCAAATCTGAAGAGTTTACAAAACTTTTTTTTTCCAGAATACAGAATTAAACTGGTGACCACAATTGCTAATGATCTCCTGGGGCACCCTATGGAGAGAGAACACATGAGACATGAAGATCTTAGCCATCTCAGATGAAGCTAACATAGCTCTACAGAGAGTAAAGTCATCAAACTTTTTAAATAGTCCACCACAACCATGATGGTATTGTAGCCCTAAGATGCAGGTAACCCCACAATAAAATTCACCAATAAGGAAGTCCAAGGACCTTTAACCTCTTAAGCTAGAACTTAAAACTCAACAAGGTCTGGTGAATTGGCTTCATTAGGTTGCAGACCAGGCACTCCTTATAATACCTGTCAAACTGCACAGCTAACCAATCCAATTATAGGCGCGGTAAATCAACTCCAAGGTCTTTGCCTTCCTAGGGTGCCCGACATTAATCCCATCATTATGTTCCTGGATGATTTCCAGGTGGAGTGGTCTGGTGGGAACCTATAGGATTCCCTGAAAAAACACTTTCTTGTCCTCAATGTGGTAACCCCTGGTAATCTCCTCCTGATATAAACTTCTCTTGGAGAGGATCATAGTATACTCTGCTGACAAGGGCTGTAAAAGTTCTACCTTTCTGAACATACCGTATTACTCTGAAGTTTCCAGAGGAGTGAGCACTAACACACGTGCCTTGGGAGAGGGAAGTTGGGACACAAAGATTAACCGGTGGGATCATCAAGTGGTTATTGTGTGCCTCTAACTTACTAGAATCTGGAGCTAGCGCAGGGTTTCAACTCAAAGCATCCAACAAACCATTCATCTTGCTCTTTGTAAACTCATAGAAGAACAGAATTGTGCCAGGGTCTCAGGCCAGTGGCTTGCCGTGGAGTCAGGACATGAGGTGCGCGGTAGTACAACAAGGCACAGTGGTCAGTATGAACGCAGAATGGCAGAGATGAGCCATGCAAATGATGATGCCAATAGGCCAGCGCCTCAACCACTGCTAATAACTTTCTGATATAGACGCATAATTTAACTCTGGTAAGGTCATTTTCCTGAGAAATATCTCACCAGATGCTCTATTCCATCTTCACCAACATATAACAAGTCAGTCACTATTGCAAAGTTGGATGCATCAGTAGCTACAATAAACTCTTTTCTGGATCTACATTGAGTAATAAAGATGTAGAAAATAGTGTGCACTTTACCACTTGGAAGGCATCCTGAAAAATGGGTAACCACTGGAGCACTTTTAATCCACCTGCCTTATATAAGAGCTTTGCCACCTCATAAAGATTTGAGGTAAATTCTTTAAGAATGTATAAGTCCCCAAAAAACTCCTCAATTCTTTGACTAAAGTTGAGATAAGCCACTCCTGATTTGCCTTCTACTTGTCTGGAGTCATCATTTGACCTTGGTTTAACATGACGTTGCCCACAAAGGTGACCTGGTACAAAAGAACTTGCACTTACTGATTTTTAGCTAAGGCCAGCTGCCCTCAAACGCTCCACCACTTGCCACAGGAATATTGCATGGGACTCTTGATTAGGGAAAACACCAGAATATTATCCAGTAGGAAACCACACATACACTCAGCAGGTCCTGAAGGCCACATCTATATGGCATTGGAAGATATCAGATGTATTTTTAAGCCCAAAGGGCATAACTTAAAACTGAAAATCTTCTTTCTGGTTTGGAACATAGTTAATAACTCCTGCCCTCTTGAAAAGGATCTAATTGAATGCATTTAAGCAATCCAGTTTGGAGAAGACTCTAGATTTCTTTATAGTATTAGCAATCTGTGAGTCCAATGAGATGTGTATGCAAATCTGGTAAGTGACATTGTTTAAGTTCCCACAATCTATGCATGGGTGTAAGATACCATCATCTTTCTCCACAAAAAGAAGCAGGAAGCATACTGGGAAGGTATGTGATTTATTACACGTTTAACTAACTGCTCCTTAATATATGTGGAAATCCAGTTCTCTTATTTGTCTCACTGGTGCTGAAACCAATGTATTACACAAATGGGGTTTTAGTAAAGATGAATAAAAACTAATAAACAAAAAGTTAAGTTTTATATGTTTTTATTAGTGTCAGAGCAGGGAAACAAAACAAACCATCTAAATATCTTACCTTTTTATTTAACCAAGGTAAGCCAACCAGGGGACGGACATTTCTGAATATACATAAAACTAAGGAAATAACCAATAAATATAAAATTAGGCACCCCAGGGTACTCAAGTTACCCCTGTTGCCAGCGGGACTGCCAGGTATGGGGAGGTTGATGCAATCTCTGAGGGGGTTTCCCTGCTATGGAACAGGTGTGAAGGAAAGGGTCTGTGTGGAGGAACCAGAGTGGGAACCATGATTCTATGAGCGCTTTTTGCCTTGGTCTCATATATCCATAGAGCCAGGCTTGGAAGTGCTCCAGTAAGTGGACATGGAATCTGTTAATAACCCCATGAATGGTTGGGACCGTTCCCTTGAACACATTTAATGCAATTGTGTGGATTGTCCACATTGCAATGGGTATTATTAAAGAATGGAGGGTAGATGGGATTGGTAACTTGATCTGGAGCATGAAGATGCTCTTTGATATCGAGAATTTTTGTTCGTTTGGATCTTAAGCAGGCGTGCGACTTCCTGCCATATAGCTTTGGTTGGGGGGCATGTTTCTAGGTGGTGATGTAGGGATCTCTCCCCTCAACATACTGCACATGTTTTGTGGAGGGAGTTGGAATGGTCCGCCGTCCTATAGGTCCTTCTCAGACAGCACCAGGCGTTTGCTCTTATCCTTGGTTGTAGGAATGGGTGGTGTGTCATTTTCCACATTGCCTTCTGTGTGGTTAAATCATAGGGAATGTCTAACACATCTAGGTATTCTATCTTAGCTATGCTTGGGGTTGTTGCGAGCATATCCCTCTGGGGGCGGTTTTCTGGGTTTCTTAATTTGAATTGGGGGCTGGGTCATCCCCTTCCCTGTATAGTACCCGTATTCTCTATGGTCCATCCCATATGGCGGATAGTTTGGAGGATATGTTTGAAATGAGGGGAGGTTCCATTTGGACCCGTTGCAGTAGGGTGCTTGGCAAGGTATGAAAGTAGTCTGGGTGGACTATGTGGGTTGGTTAATTTGAGCGCCTGTGCAAAATTTGTTCTTGCTGCTCTGTACCAATGTTGTTGCGGGAGGTCTGGAGCAAGGATTTCCTTTATCCAGGTACCTAGGATGTGATTGGCGTTGCTCTCAAAATCTATTAGTCCCATGCCTCCACTTGAGCGTGGGCCAAATAGTGTTTCCATCCATATAAGAGGGTGAGAGCCAGGCCACAGCCAGCACTGGATAAGCGCGCGGATTGAGGTTATAAAGGTAGTGAGAAGGATATCGCATGGGCCTGGTACCACAGTATTGGGAGGATGAGCGAGTTAGCAACTGTAACTCGTCCTGTTAGTCCTGGGGTTCTTCCCTTGAGGGAGGCAACGCGTTTGGATACCCGTTGTAACAGGTTACTTTCCATTGTCTCATTAGCATATCCCCCTGATTCTAGCCAGATTCCAAGGTGTCAGACAGGAGTGGTGGTGGGAGGTGTTGCAAAGGGTAATATAATTGGGTTTTTTCTTCATGTGTTGGTATGAGATTCTGATGTTGTGACCCAATTGTTTGTGTAAATGCCTAAGAGGATGATTTCTGTATTCCTTTAATTGAGCGATGCATTGCTCACCTTGGAGTATTCCTCTAGAGTGCGTTCCAGCTGTTGGGCATCTTCATTGTTTGCTATACCTGCTATGCAGTCATCCGCAAAGGCCAGTATCTTGACTGTTGGTTGTCCTTGTGAAGTTATCCCCATGAGATGTGAGTCAGTTACTCGGAGGAGCGGGTCAAAGCTGAAATTGTATAGCAGTGGGCTGAGGGGATCCCCTTGCTTGAGCCCTCTGTGTGGTTTAATCTTGTTTGTTAGGAATCCAGGGCCGCATATAGACATGGTTGCAGATTCTGTTAGGAGAATCGCCCATTTTATGAATCTTGGTGGGTGTTTGAAGGCATGTAGACATTCTTTTAGGTATGGCCAGCTAACACGGTCATATGCCTTTTCCTGATCCAAGAAGACCAGGGCACCAGTTTCTTTGGATTGGCAAATGTTTGAAACAGGGTGTATGTTGTTCCAGAATGAACGCCCTGGTATGAATCTAAACTGGTTGGGTGATAGGACGTCAGATGCAATTGCGCCTAATCTAGCTGCTAAAATTTTTGTTAGAATTTTTGTGTCAGTGTTGGAGAGTCCAATTAGGCGCCAGTTGGCCAGGTCCAATTTGATACCCTTTTTATACAAGGTTATAACGTTGGATTCATGGCCTCCTGGTAATAGGCGTGTTTCCAACAAACTCTGGTTCATAGACGCCAATAGGAGGAGGGCAATTTGTTGAAAATATTTTTTGTAAAATTTGTAGGGTATCCCATCAGGCCCTGGGCATTTCCTACGTGGTGCACCGCGAATTGTCTCCCAAAGCTCCTCCCATGTGATAAGGGATAGTATATTGTAAATTGGTAATATACTTTGTAGCTTGGCAGTTTGTATAAATTCTTTAATTTTTTGTGAATCTATTGGCGTTTCAAAATATAATTCAGTGTAATAGCAGTGTACTTCCACCTTGACCTCCTCAGGGTTGGTTGCCATGGTGCCGTTGGTCTTGCGGACCTGCGTGCATGCAGGCTGGTTTCCACGGGAGTGGAATTGGCGGAAAAAGTATGTTGAACAGTTTTCGCCTTCCTTTATGAACTTACCTTTGTTTGATACTTTGATTCTGTGTTGGTGTTCAAAGATATGGTTGTTAAGTCGGGCAGAAATTTCTGCCCATTTGCGTCCCCAGTTAGGGCTATAGCCAGATATCAGAGTATTTATTTCCAGGTAGTCTAGTTCCGCCAAGGTACGCTTGATTGTGGCTGTGTCCGCGGTGTACTTGCGTGATTCAATATGTTGGGTTTTGTTAATTAAATCCTTTTTAAAATTTTCTCATGTTCCAATGGGATATGAAGTGAATGGGTTGTGAATTCTGGGTTTGTAGCCTTGTTTTCAACCCAGTTGGATATCTTGGGCAATTTTATATTTTCTGGGTGAAGCTTTCTCCAAGGTGACAACTGTGTGTGGGATTGGGTTGGCGTTAACTGCACTGTAACTAATCAGTGGTCATAAAAATTGATCTTTTTTGTTATAAATTTGGAGATTCTTGAGCGGTGGGATTGTGGGATGAGGATGTGGTCAATGTGACTCATCGATATAAGCACTCCCTCACGTATGTTGGGCCACATCATGTGGGGAAGGAGTGGTGAATTGGGGGAAGAGCATCCTGTAAGCCAAGAGATGCCTTCATTGTGCGGAATTTAATGTGTCCAGGTGGGTATCCCCTGGGATTAGGCCATCGATCTGTATTGAGGTTATCCCAGCAGTTGAAATCGCCTAAAATGATGGTATCTGGTGGGAGGGTGAGAGTAGGAATGTTTTCAAAAGAATGTTTTCTCTCAGTTGCAGTGCACGGTGCATATATACATGCTATCAAAATTATTTCCTCTTGGCATGTGATTGTTGCTACCAAGACTCGACCATGCAAGTGTGATGACAAATTTGTAATTTTAAATTTTTTGTTGTTTTGGATGATCACCCCACAGTGAGACATCCATACTGATTGTGATGGTGCAACCCTAGTTGACCAGGATTCTTCTTCCCCTTGTAGACAGTTGGTTTCTTGGATGGCCAAGATGTCTACAAGGGGTTTTTGCAGGAATGCCAGCTTTTTGGCTTGGGACATATGAGCCCTGGCTCCCGCGATGTTTAGCGTCCTTATTGACACTGAGGTGCCCATGGCATCTCAGGAGCAGTTAGGAAGGCCTTCTGGCCCTCTCCCACCGCGGCTCATTTTGGCCATGCTCCGCGTCTGTACTCCAACTCTTTCACTGCCATTGTTGGTTCCCTTGATCTGACCCAATGATTCAATGGAATTGAGGTTTTTTTGCATTTGCGTCAACTTTTCCTGCTCAGGTCTCATGTTGATTTGATGCGGATTATTGATTGGATTTTTTTTGAGGTTCAACTTTGGTGAATTGTGCACCGCATTTTCGCCTAAATTGCGGTTGCATTGTTCCTCAATATGTGCATGACTGATGTCGCTTTGTGACTCAGTCAGGTTACTGTGAAAATTTTCGACCTGGGCATATTGTTCTGATTAGTTGGTTTGGTGAATATCCGAAATATCCTCCCAAATTTGTCTGGGGTTAATGGCGGACTCCACATGTGCCGCTGCTTCAGCTGCTGCTCACTTGCGGGCTTTTTGTGCTGCTTTACGTTGTTTGCTTGTAACTGGGTCCACAATGGAGTATAGTCCATCTTCACCCCAGCGGAATGGGTGGTGACCATCAGTCATTTTTGGCGAAGTTTTCATTATCTTCATCCATTGCTTCCTCACAATAGTCATTTTCCATTAAGCCCTCTTTCACAGGGAATGCATGTTCCTTGACGCCCAGTGAGCCACAGTGGTTGCAAATGGGTGGTGCGCGTTCCAGTGTAACTCAGAATGTGGCTGACTGGCCCCCATCTGTGAAGTGAAATTCTGCTGCATGGGGAATTCTGGATAAGTCCTCTTTCACTTCTGGGAAGGGATTGATTACAGCGATAGCTTTGCCTGTACACAGGTTGGGCATCAGGAGAAATCGCTGTAATTTGAGTTGCTGAATTTCTCCATAGGCCACGAGACCTTTGTGGAGCTCCTCCTCAATTACCTTATGAGGAAGGTTGGTGGGGAGCGAGTCAAAGGAGATGAACAAAGTTTTCGCCTTGTTCCATCTGGTGCGCGCGGTGTGCACAATTTTTTTGCCCTCAGGGAGGGCAATTTCCACACAGACTTTTGCTGCGGCATCAGCTTCATTGGCTGTTTCAAAACCAATATCAATCCAGCCGCGGCCCATGTTGTTGGTGGCTACATACACCGCGTGAGGGAAAAGTGAGGGCTGTGCCTCACATGTTTTCTCCCACAGGGTCGGTGACTCATCCCCAAGGAAGAGTCTGATCCCATGTTCCACCTTTGATAAGGGTTGGTTGAACTGAATGTACATATATTGCGCGTGCTTTACAGTGAATATTATAAACCCAGCCGGTGTCTGAGTTTTCAATTTCTTTGCGGATTGGGTTCCTGGTCCCCCTCCAGGGCGTTTCTTGCCCTTAGTTGCACCGTTAAGTGCACCGCTCGCTGTGACGCTCACCCATGTTGTATTATTTTTATTGATAAAGTCGCCCATCTTTCCTGTGTGTGATTATCCAAATTTGCTGTTCAAATCATAGTAACTAAAGTGATTGTTACGAGAAAGAAATGCTTAAATATCTTACCTTTCAGTATTTAAACTGTATCAAAGGTCAAAAGGAATTCAATGGGAAGCTTGGAATAGCTTAGTATGGTCCAAATTAGGAAAAATGTAAATTTGATCTATTAAAGTAAAAAAATTGCTTCACTTTGGCTGAACAATGGATGGGAAGTTATTTTTAGAAATTGTACCCATGGGGTAACTATTTAATATATTTCAGCCAATCCCCATTTTAGAAAATATTGCACCTTGGGGAGCATCCACCAAGCCTATAAAAGGGGTTGGTCCCTGCTTAGGTGTTTTCTTTGAACTAGACATATTCTGGAGAGAAACCTCTGATGGACTCTTCAGGTTCCCTGTGTGGTTGGGAAAATTCTAATGCCCAACTTCATGCTATTTGCCCATTTAGTATTCATAAAAGTGTTACCCCAATTTGTGGGGTTCCACTGAGAATTGACCAGGGTCTCTTGGCCAATAGTATTGTTATTAATAGTTAAATTTCTCTTATCATTATTGCAAACTAGTAAATGTCTGAAATCTCCCCTTTTGGCCTATTTTGACTCAAAACATTATTTTTTGATGCTGGGAGGGCAAATGTCCAACATCAACCCCTCAAGGATGTTGGGGGAGAATAGGGACATAGGAAGCAGCCATGTACCCGGTTAATGATAATCCCTGTAGCCAAGGATATAATAGAATACTCCACACCTCTCTTGTAGATGATGTCAAGAGGGCTTTCTCATATTGTCCCAAGCTTACCACTTCTAAGAGTGATGCAGTTATAATAATTTGAAACTAGGTCGGACACTTGTAATGTAGGTAGGGGGTTTGGAGCTCATTGGCAGCCTGCCCTTCTTTTTTCACCGTTTTAGCTAAATTAGTCATAGCCTCATATTGGAGTTAGATGATGCGCTGACCCAATATTCTCATGGCTTTCATGGGTTCTTGAGCTCTAGAGAAATTACATCTTTATCTAAGAGGGAAGGTATTCCTGATTACCGCCCATACAAGACACATAATTGTGACGTTTTCAAGATCTGGTGATAACTAATCTGGTAGGCCATAAGAGCACCGGGTAAGAATTGATTTCAATAAAGTGGATCAGAAGAGGCCATTTTTGTAAAACTGGAGACCAAGGTTCCATTTTCTCTCACCACAGTCCCATTAGTTGATGGATTAAAGGAGCCAAGAAAAGTTGTTGGGCTCCCATGGAAGTGGCTAAGATTTTGACTACTCTGGAGGTGAAGTACTTACCATTGTCGCAGAGTAGTACTTGATGCAGCCATGAAGAGTGAACATGTTTTGATGTAAAAAAGTGGCTGTGGCCTTGGCCATTTAGGCAGGGTGAGACACGGCTTTAACCCACTTAGTGAAGTGGTCAATGGCTTTTAGAATAAATTTGTTTCCACCAGTAGTCTGTGTGAGGGGACCTACTACATCTAGACTGATGGTGTGGAACGGTTGTTAAGGAGTAGTTGGTTGATATTGGTATCTAGTCTTGAAACTGGATTGCTTTTTACATGTGAGGCAGGCATCCAAGACTTTGACAATGGTTTCCATAAACCCTTCCCAATAGTACTGATACTTAATCCACTCAAATGGTTTAGTTGCTCTTCCATGACCAAGGGTGGAGTGAGATTTCAGGATAGCAGGTACACGTTCTAAGGGCTAAAGGTAAGGAAGCCATTTTGTCCCCACCTGCTTATATGACTTTACGCTCTCCACTTTGGTGTTGCTGGACTGCCAGGCTAACATTTTCTGTACAGGCTCATCCTCATCCTCTCTGTCATCAAGGGTCATTAAGAGATCATATAACCTCTCCACCTCACTATTATCCAAGTGAAGGACTAGCAGCCAAGTTAACCCATCAACATTCATGTGACAGGTTCCAGGATAATGTTTAATCTTCATGTAGTACTGCTATAGCTTTAGAGCTCAGTGAGCTAAATAACCAGTATGATCCTTCATGTAATGTAACCATTTCAAAGAAGCATGGTCCATACCACAGTGAGCATAGCCCCAAACAGGAAAGGGTGGTAAATCTTCACAGCTAACAGAATGGCAAGGCACTTCTTCTCTATGACACTGTGGTTGCGTTCTGCCTTTAATAGCATCTTACTGAACCATGATACCGGATGATCTACACCATTTTCATACAATTAGGTTAAGATGGCCCCAACGGCATAGTTTGAAGCATCAGTAAGTAAGATAAACAGTTTATTATAATCTTGATGCCTCAGGATAGAACGTTGTTGTAAAAGTTGCTTCAACATCTCAAAAGTTACCTTCTGTCCAGCACCCCAATGGAAAGGGGTGTTCTTAGTCAGTAGGCAGACAAGGGATTCACTGAGCTGGGCAAACTTGAGGATGAACTGATGGTAATACCACATTATCCCTAGAAACTCCTGAATATCCTGTAAATTTTTAGGGAGCTCTTTTAAAATCGCTTCAGCCTTATTTTATATGGGTTGAATTACCTTTTTAGAAATGGAGTGTCCAAGGAATCTAATTTACTTTGAAAGAAGGTAAACTTTGAGGGTTTTAACTTGATATTTTAGTCATTTAAGAGTTTGTCAAGAGAGTGTCTGTAACTCTCTCGTTCCCAGCAAGGTGATGTGGGATGTAAACCCACATTGCTAAGGAACTAGCCGTTAATAAAAAGGGTAAGAAGACACCTCAAATGGTGCCTGTGCCAATGGTACCCCAGGCAAGGGTGCAGAACGCAAAATATAAGATTAGGTATGTTAGAAACATAACAGCTTGAGTGGACCCCAGAGGGGAGTCCATAATCAAGTTTAGTTTGGCGTCCGGGAGCTTGGGTGCCTCAATCTGGAGGGGACCTGGGCGGCCCATAGGGAGCACCCGGGATTTTGGTGTATTGCGATAGAAGGTAGTGGCCCACATAGTTGGAGACCTCCACGAAGAGGTCCGCCACCAAGTTAGCCCAAGGAACCATAAGTTAAACGTAAAAAATGGGTATTTTATTTAAAGGAAGTTGACCAACAAGGAATGTTGGTCACAAAAATGTATTTAAAATGTGCCAGGGAAATTTGGGTTCTGCGGAAATGCGCCCAAGCCTTGACACTCCAATAAACAGACGCTTCCATCTGCTTTGGTAAATTACACCAAAAGTGCCTTTACTCGAGTAATTGCTTGAAGCCTTATTTTACCTGAAGTCAAAATTTCATAGCTGGAGCAGGACTCAAACTCTTGCTCTCCAACCAAGCGAATCAAACCATCTTCATTCAAAATGTAAATCATTTGTTTCAAAGCCTGGGCCAAGATAAGAGGCTGGGCGTTTTGCACCTCATTAGTATCAGCCTGGGCATGCTTGGTTTGCACCCAGCGTTGGTTTAAGGTGTGCTTTAAGTCAGGGAGAGCCTAAAGCTTCATCTTCTGGGCCTCCTGTCGCCCAGCCTTATCCCTAGCATCAGTGCCTACTATTATGTCATCCAACCATGACAGGGTTGAAACACTTCCTTCAGGTGATTAAGATATTTGTTAAAGGTTTTTGAAGACACCTTGATGTCATCAAGATAGACAATGACACTTTTAGATTCAGGTCCTGCAAGATGTGATCCATTGCGCTCTGGAAAGTTGCAGGTGCGTTGCATAACCCATGAGGTAATTGGTTGGGTTGAAAGAGACCCTCACTGAAAATAAGAGCACATTTATACTGGCCTTGGGAAGAAATGTCCATTTGCCAATAACCCCTAGCCAAGTCCAATGCGGAGAAGAAGTTAGATCTAGAGAGTTTGCCAGGGCATCATAAATGTGAGGGGATATGATAGCTATCCTTTTTAGTGAGGTTATCTAGTTTACGGGTAGTAAATGACTACCCAATGACCTTCATTTTTCTTTTAATTAGCAAAAGGGGGAAGATCAAGGGCTTTGTGAAGGAACTAGTAACCTTGCGTCTAGTAACTTCTAGAGCTCCATCCTCATCTGCTGTTCTTCCATCTTTGACTTATGGTAAGGTTTGGACCTAATAGGATGGGCATAACCCACATAAATGAGTGGCTCCAGCCCTTCATGTGGCCATAGTCAGTATATGACTTCGAGATGATATTGCTATAGACTATTAGTAAAGTATAGACTTTATCAGCTCATTTGGGGTCAGCTTATCCAAAATATGAACGTTGGGTAAGGTACATACCAGGTTATTCTGGGAAAGCCCAAATCCGCCATAGAGCCAATAAAATGGACACGTTTGATGTCCTCCACCAGGATTGATAAGCCTCTTCCAATCTCCTGGTGTATCCTTATAGCCATGTCTTTGCCAGTGAGGTTTCCAAGCATAATAGTAATATGCCTCTGGTAGGCTGGGTCTAGTATCCCAGGAAATACCTGAGGCTCCAAAGGGCTAACACCCTTGAGACTTATGAGGTGCAACAAACAGTGGTGTGGGATTTGGAAAGTAATTTTATGTCATCCAATTGTTGTTCACCAGACTTAATCAAGATCTTGTCTGCAGCATAGAAAGGGATACCGTCCCTAGCATCCACTGAATTGGGCAATTTCTCTGTGTTGCGCCCAGATGTGGAATAATGCAAAGTCATAATGAAAAAGGGATATTTAACCAGGAAAGAGTATTTGTTCTTGCTTGATTCTTTATTTGAATAAAAAAAGGGATTTCATAGTTGTGTAATGAGAGGAAAACTTGCTTCATTTTGATTATTGCCTTGTACTTAATCAGAAACTGGGTACTTATGAGCATATCATAGGTGTTGTTGTCCAAGACCACTGCAGGGGCTGATAAGATAAGCTTCCAAATTTGAATGGGAAGGGAAGAGTATGCCCCAATGGCATGGATGTTATTCAGGCCTGCAGTTCCAGATTCTTGATTATATTCCAAGTCAGGCGCCAGCTTTATCTTTTTGATGAGTTTATTGGAGATGAAGTTGACTGGGGAGCCAGTATCCAAGATGGCCATCACCTGGACTTCTTTAATGACCACTTCAACTTTGGTGAGTGTTCTACTAAAGTTAGGTGACAAAGATAAGACCTCCTTGAGCCTGAAAGTGGAGGTTAGTTTATGAGCAGTCTCAGGGTATTTATCCGGGATGGATTTCATGGTATGGACCCGCTGAAGAGGTCAAATCAAGCTAGCTAAGAACTGATCACCATTGCTGGCAGTGTCAAGAACTTTTGGACACCCTAGAATTTGGCTGAGGCACATTTCCTCAGGTATGGTGGTCTCTTCTACTCCTTCAGCATTCAATCGATCAGAGATCTCCACATCAGCAGGTGCTCTCAATATATAGTATCCAACGTCCTTGTAACCCCCTCAGATTCATCTCCAGGGGTATTCTCAACAACTTGTAAGATTGCAATTGAGGTAGGTGAGACGGCCACATGAGGTTGGGTAGCTATCTTCTGACCACATATCTTTCCAGCAAGCCCTTTATTATCACAGGGGTTACCCTTAGGGTGCACAACTACCAGCTTGGTTGGAGGGAAGGCACAGAGGCTTTAATGAGCTCATGTGGGAGCACAGTATTAACTGCATTACAGGTCTTAGACCTAAAGGAAGAAGTAATATCTATTTTAAGTCGCACTGATAAAGAAGGTTTCACAGATAGAATAGACACAGGTGGGCTCACCCAAAACTGTTCTACAGGTGAAAGCTCTTTAATGGGTAAAATTGAAGGTTTCACCTAAGCTTCATTTATTGGTGCACATGAATGAAAATCAGCAACATCTAACAGAGCCTTTTTTATGTTGCGTATATCTTTTGAAGTGGCGTTTAACTGAAATGACATGCCTGGCTAGATAGGGTTGGGAAGCTAACCCAGTTAGCAAGGCTGTGATAGCATCATCAAGGGTTGGCATGTTAGACGTTGACAACCTCTGTGCGGAGAGGTAAAATTGATCAGCAAAGGCAGCAGTCAGTTCACCCTCATACATGCTAAGGGGCATAAAGGCCTGTTTATCCCTGTTTAGACTCTGCTTTGAACCAAATTCAGCCAAAATAGCCTCTTTCATCTCTACCCAGGTATTCAGATTGTACATGTAAGGAACTATCATCCTTTATGCTAGATGACTTAAAAATGGAAGGATGCATTTAATCTTTTGTTTGTCCAATGAGCCTTACATTACAGATTCATTTTTAATTTTAATTGAGGCACACCGACCAGAGGACAGACATTGCTGAGCACTACCAAAAGAAAATCCATACCAAAAGTCAAAATTACATGGCCAAGGCCCTGCGAATGACATAAAAAAACCATGAGCTAAATACCAACCAAGCCAGAAGTGAGAACTTCTAACTGATCATAGCGGAGGGAGAGGGGGGGCCAGGAGGCTTAGCTAGCTCATCTAGGTCTGATAGGCATCGGCATAAAGAAGAGAGCAAGGGCATAGGCGCATATGGGAGTGGGGGTCCAGTGAGGGGAGTGGGGCTGGCCAAGGGATACCTTTTTTGAGGCAGTCAGAAAAAAAGTGGCAAGGGACTTCTCACATCTAAGGCGGATGTTGCGCAAGGTAGAACCTACTTCTTTAACTTTGGGGGTGAGGCAGGTCCTCATGTTAAACTTATCTTCTTGTGCAAAAGCTTTGAGATTGTTGTTGGCAAGGTGGAAATGGCGGAGGACTTCTTGTTTTTGTGGGAGGGTCAGCGCGGGGTCCACGGGAGGGGGACAAGGCCTTTTGATAAAACCTTGATGGCCAAACTTGTGGCATTTTGGAGCAATAGTTCAGTTGGGGAGACAAGTATCTCTTCAAACAACTGATGGCCAGATCAGAATATGGGGGCACCTGGGCGAGGCACATAGTAGCGAGGGGGAGCTGGGCTGCATAGTTGGCACTGATGAACTCTTCAAAGCAAGGAGGGCTGACCAATTTGGATACAGGCTCACCTGATTCATTGACTTTGTCCAAATAATTCTAGGGATTTTGGTTTACAATAATTAAATTGGGAGAATGTATTGGCATGGGGGAGCGTGGCTTGGGGTAAAGCAAATGTGGCTTAGAATTAACTGGAGTCCAGTTGGACCCCTGATTGGTTGGTTGAGGAGAAGTGGCTTGAGGACACTGCTCCTGATTGGCTGGGGCAGGCCCAGCTGCAGATTATGGTTTTTTGATAGGAGGGGGAGGAAATCTCCCCAGGGGAAGAAAGTAACTGGGTCAGTGATTGGGTCATCATGTGAAGAGTTGGGTGCATTGGCCACAGCACAGGAGTTGGAGGGGCAGCGCTGTTTCAAATGGTCTAGTTTGAGACAAGTAGGGCAGATGGTGCGCCCTACATCCACGCGGGCCCAGAAAGGATGGTCTGGGGCAGAGGGAATGATGGTGCAAGGGGGAATTAAGAGGGCAACCTCCAGAGAAGTGGGATGTGTGGTTGCAAAGGCCTGAGGGCCTTCAAGGCGGGAGGCTCCCATGGGAACCACAAATTGGAGGATGGGATCTGAACTGTATGCCAACAAGCCGGTCAACAGTTCATTGTATAAAATATTGAGGGGTAGGTGGGTAGGGAGGCCCGCAAACTGAACCACTAGAGTGGTATCAGTGGGCAACTGGGTTCGAGTGGTAGGGATGGGTAAAACCTGGAACACCAGGTGAATGGTGGATTTGACTACCGCATCAGCTGCACATGAGAAGCCAAGGTCAAAATACCCCTTGAAGGGGCGGAAGTTGATGAAGCCAGCAGGACACAAAAGATCCTGGGAAAGTTCGATGATAGTCAGTCAGAATATGGGAACAGCTTGCCATATTTGACCCAGAGGCCAAAATGCATGCTGCTCCAAGGGAGTGCAAGGGGGCAACGGGACATCTCCTGAGTGTGGGTGAGGTGTAAAGCTAGGTCTTTAGGTGGGACAAAGTGACCAGTTGAGTTGGGGGGCTAGCAGAACCAGCCCATGCGCGTTTTGGCAGAGGCCAAAAAACATTAGGAGGGGGCGTCAAGCTCATTGACATAGGGGACTGGAGAGTGTTGATGACGAGTGGAGTTGTGTTTTTTAAATTAATTGATCAGGATTTGACCAAAAATTGGGTGAATCGAGAGAAAGATTACATTACAGATTCATAGACATACAAAAACAAAGCAATACTCCTCTCACCGGGGGTGAATATGTCTTTGAAGGGAAGTTTTAAAGGGAACTTCTTAAGCTCTTTAAGACGGTATAAAGCGCTTGCCATTTTAATCAAGAGCAACTATTATTAGTTCATTTAGAAAGAAGAGTTGGGGGGTTACTCACGTTTTTAGCCTCCATTTTAGACATTTTTTTGTGATGTACAGGTGACCCCTGTATGTGAGCACCACTTTGTGGAAATCCAGCTATTTCTTGGCTCAGGATGCTGACTCCACTGGATTCCACAAATGGGGTTTTAATAATAAAGATGAATAAACACTATTAACAAAAAGTTGGGTTATATGTTTTTTATTATTGTCAGCATGATGAAAGAAAATGAACCCTCTCAATATCTTAACATTCAGTATTTAAACTGTATCAAGGGTTGAAGGAAACTAATGTGAAGTTTGGAATAGCTTAGTATGGTCTAAATAAAAAAAATGTAAATTTAGCTTATCAAAGCTCAGAAAATTCGCTTCACTTTGGCTGAATGATGGATGTGGAGTTATTTTTAGACAAAACATACCCATGAGGTGACAATTTGATATATTTCAGTAAATCCCATTAAAAAAATTATTGCACCTTGGAGGACTCCACCAAGCCTATAAAAAGGGTTGGTCCCCTCTTAGGTGTTTGCTTTAAACTAGACATACCCTGGGGAGAAACCTCAAATGAAAATACTAGGTTTCCCCACATGGTTGGGGAAATTAAACTGCCCAACTTCGTACTATTGCCCATCTAGTATTCATAAAAGTGTTACCCCAATTTTCAGGGTTCCACCGAGAATTGACCAGAGTCTTTTGACTGATAATATTGTTATTATTGATTAAATTGATCTTATTATCATCGCAAACTTGTAAATGTCCAAAAGTTCCCTTTTGGCATACTTTGACCTAAAACATTCTATTCTTTAAGCTGGGAGGGAAAATGTCCAACAACCTACACATCTTAGGCTTCTTCCTCCCATATGGTCAAATGGTAAATGGGAGAGGATACACGCACCAGATCAACAGAAAGTTTGAATTCACAATCAAACTCTGATTGAGCTGATATACATTGGCTGAAGCCTCATCAAATGAAGATTTCAGTCCTTATAGACAAAAAGGTAAGGGTATCCTCAAAGAGGGCTTCAGCAACGGAAATAAACTGAGTGTGTGGACCTTGAGCCATTGAAGAAAATCACCCTAAGAGTTAGCTTCATATAAGGGGACAACTGATGTTTGACCATTCTTCAAAGTTAAGGACAAGGTATTGTTTTTCAAGTTGGTTCTGACGTCAAACTTTCACAACCATAACTTACTCCCAAAAAGATGGGGTACAAGAGGTTTTTGATTGCTTGGAAGCGGTTAGTCAAATGATATTTGCAAACTTAATAATCCACTAACCCCAGAACCATCAGCGTGTGAATACCTTGGGATGCCCTTTTTTCTAACCATACCACCTGTCAAGTAATTCAACTCAATGTAGTCAGCTAGTTATTTGTCAAAAAACTCTCAGAGGCTTATGTATCCACCAAAATTGTTGTGCTGATTTTCCATATAAGATTTTAAAGGGTAGAAGTCAACAAAATTTACCCATAATGGTCTTTATTCACAGCAGATAACGCCAAAACTTCATAGAAAACCATTTATCAGTAATAAGCATGCCTCCAGGATAAAAGTGCATTATAAAATGGAGAGGGATAATTGGACACTCTAACTACTAAGGTCACATCTCACCATAACTTCAGCAGTTGCAAACACAATTTATAAGTCAAAAGGCAATTATTTCTCCACTTCCTATGTTCTGAGGATCATAATAGGGGTCAAGCGTGGGTTCTCAGGTGTGACTGGTACACAGGAAGGGGTCCACATCAGAGCCACAGGAGCTGATGCTCAGTTCATTTATAAATATATAACTTGCATTATAAAATGCGTTTTCAGGCATCAGCAACCCCATAACTGTTCTCTGGCTGGTTGTTTTGATTATTTAAGGCCATCACTACCAGGCCCTTTGTCAATGATCTGACCTTCACCCTAAGAATGCAGTTTAAAAAAATCATTTTTGTTGAACTGTTTTTGTTAAATTTGGGGATAGACTCATCCAAATCCTCATATTATTTCAAAATGGAAAAGTATTGGTGGGGAGCTCAGCCCTGTTCGTGTGAAAAACAATAGTATCAGGTGCCATATTTATAGGGCCAATGCAGATGTCATCATCATGGCAGAATCAACTGAGACATTTTTATATTTGGGGCTGGACCCATGCTTTCCTTCAAATTCCGCTGAAAATGAAGGAATGGAAGGATAAAATTCCTCCTTTTTTAAAGCATGCGTGAGTTTTTAGGGCCCTATTTATAGAGGCCACCTCAGGTGAAACCATGACGGCCAAGTTACCTGGCCACTTATGTGTTGGGGCGGGAAATCTCCCCAAAAGCTTCAATAACTGGTCAAAGTTGGGAAAGGGTGATTGACATACCAAGGCGTTTCTCATGGGGAGGTCCAAGGTGGAATGGAGAAATGACGTTTTAACGACATATGACTAAGGTAGGGATTGGGCCCTGTCATGAAATTCATTTAACTATAAGTTCACTTTGTGACCAGCTTGACGCAGAGCATAGAAATCATAGAAGGCTTGGATTGATGACACATCTGGGTGACACTGATCCAGAAAACGCTCCAAACCCTCCACTAATTTTCACAGAAGCAGCTGTACATGAAAATGCAAAAACTCAGTCATCTGCACCAGGGGACAGCGATACAACAGATCCACCCCACGTGAGGGTGGACAAGAACTACTCAAACTGTTATTATTCAAAGAAGCTTCCAACGAGAGGGAAGAAAGTGTCAGTTGTATTTTAGAGTAAATTTTGGGGAAAAGTCAGGGAATTGTGACAACAGGATCATGAAGAGTCTGAGTCCACCAGTTATGAGCAGGAAGGGTGGGAACTTTCCAGTTGGGTAGTAGCAAGAATAACACCAAGATGCACCAACACAAAACCAAATGAAAACTGTGGTAAGCACTATAGATGCTGTAAATAATGGCAGAACACCCAGTTCACACTTAAAGAAAGCCTCAATGGAAAAATGTAATTCATGTAGAGTAAAAAGGTTGTTCAACTAAAGAAATGAGAGTGTCAGTAACTCTTGTTCCCAAAAAGGTGGACCAGGATACACAGACACAATACAAGGGAACTAGTCACTAGTAAGATTGATAATAAGGCACCACAGATGGTGCTGGAGCACAGGGGACCCAGAGATAGGGTGTACAACACAGAGTAGATAATTAGATAACTAATAGACAATAAAACTTGTTTGGACCCCAAGGAGGAGTCCACCAAGTGAGGATTGATGTTGAGGTGCTTGAGTGCCTCAATATGGAGGAAACCAGTGTCAGATTCTGTGGTTGACTCAAGTATAAACCCTTTGAAAACCTACATATTTGGCTGATTTTCCCTTCTAATGCTTAAACTAGTAATTAAATTAAAACCTATTGTAATAACACAGCTCAGGCCAATTATTGTTATGTGGATTCAGTTATATTTCTAAAGCTTGAGCTGAATATCCCTGCACATTTAGACCAACCTTCTCTGAAACTACTCAGCTGGGTTAATCAGCTCAACATCAATGCAATCAATTATTCTATTGGCAGCTCAGGCTGAATACATTTGCACAGTTGGGCCAATTATCGGTGCCCCAAAACTCAGCAACCAGTCCTGATTAATTGGGACCAATATTAAGAAATCTGTATACAAAGATATTTGGTACTGACCTGAAGTTAACAATTAGAAGTCTCATGGACAATCAAACAAATGAACAACATAATCAATTTCCCATCTTAAAAACATATGTATGTTATTATGTATAATAGGCATGATAGCACTTGCACATGAACCACCTGAATGGGAGTACCTAGTGCTATCAAGAGGGCCAGTTGACATCCCAATTAGAAGTCGTTTATGTCAGCAGTATGATGAAAATTATATTTGGAGCTGGTCCTAAAATAATTTTCATATGTCAATATTCATAACTGGCACAATAGCACTTGCAAATGGACTGCCCAAATGGGAGTACCTAGTGCTATTGAGAGGCCTGCTGATGTCCCAATTAAGGTACATTTTATTATTTGAATCGACCACAAAATCTCCCAGAATTTGAATTTTGTCAGCAGTATGATGAAACTCTTTGAGATGATCCTAGGACCATTTTGCACACTCATTATTGCGATTTTTGTCCCTAAAATCCTCCAAAATATGAGAGTATTTTGCCAATAATAAACCTAACAATAGGTCTCAGTCATATCAGCTCAAAGCAAAACTGAGGTGGTAAAATATCTGTTGAGATTGTGTGCTTGAATGTGGCCAGGAGATGCCCTAGAGGTATAAATACTGGCGCCTGGCCTAATAAATTCTTATCAAATAACCTTTTTAAATAAAGTCTAATTATTATATCTTCATTTAATTTGTATCTTAAGTCACTTTTGGAGAATGTCTGCAAGATGGGATCTCAGGATCCACAGCTTGCAACTTTGCCTGCCCTGGTTGAAGTTTTTAATTACAGAGGGAAAATCAAGCCCAAAATTGGTCAGAAAAGTTGGAGCTATTTAAGGATGCTTAGCAAGTTTATTGAACGGTTGAAATATTATAATGAACTGGCTAAATCAAGGATCATATGGCGGAACTTCAACCCAATTTACCTTACAGGATTTAATTAATAAACGAGCAATCCTCAGATTTTGACAATTGGTGGTCACTCAAAATTGGTGACACTCTCCAAGATGAATTTACAACCATTTCCTAGCAGATTTGCCCAGATGAGAAAGCAACATTAAAATGTTAGCTAGCTCAGATGTGGGTACCTCCTACTCTCTGGATCTTATCACAGTGGGGATGCTCATGCAGATACAACAATATCAACTCCAGATACTCCCCAATGGAAAAGAGGGCACTTATGAACAATGATACACCAAGATGTTCGAGAAGAAGCTGTTCTCGCAAATTTGACAACCCTAAATGGTTTGAGTCCATTCCTAAGAAGACTCAATAAGATGGCTGAACAAAAAAGAAAAAAATAAGATCAAAAAAAGAAAAAGAAAAAAAACGTAACATATAAAAATTAGCATTGAATACAAAACAAAATAAAGGAAAAGAAAAAAATAAATATATAAAATAATAAAAAAAAATATATATAACTAAAGAATGAAAATATATATTACCTAATTACTACTTTAGTTTGCACTTGGGGTGTGGAGAGGTCCTACACCAGAATCATCAGCAGTTTGGGCCAGAATTAACAATAGGCGGATCCTACATTAGAATCATTGGCAGTTTAGGCTGAAATTAACAATAAGAAAATTTAACTCCAGATTTGTCAGCTGGTCAGGCCAAAATTAACAATGTTTTAATCCTTGAAGATTAATCAGGATTCATAGGGCTTATGTTTGAGTCAAGTGGAGGGATATGTCAGAATCTGTGGTCGACTCAAAAGTAAACCCTTTGAAAACCTACAGATTGGGCTGATTTTCACTTCTAATGCTTGAACTAGTAATTAATTAAAACCTATTGCAATAACACAGCTCAGGCCAATTATTGCTATGTGGATCTATTTTTATTACTAAAGCTCAGGCTGAATATCACTGCACATTTAGACCAACCTTCTCTGAAACTACTCAGCTGGGTTGATCAACTCAACGTCAATACAATCAATTATTCTATTGGCAGCTCAGGCTGAATACATTTGCACAGTTGGACTGATTGTTGCAGCCCCAAACCTCAGCAACCAGTCCTTATTAATCAGGACCAATATTAATAAATTTGTGTACAAAATTATTTGGAACTGACCCAAAGTTGACAATTAGAAGTCCCATGGACAATCAAACAAACAAACAACATAATCAATTTCCTGCCTTAGGGCACATTTGTATGTCAGTAAGCATAATCAACATGATAGCACTTGAACATGGATCATCTGAATGGGAGTACCTAGTGCTATCAAGAGGGCCAGTAGACATCCCATTTAGAAGTCGTTTATGTCAGCAGTATATGAAAAATATATTTAGAGTTGGTCCTAAAATAATTTTCATATTTCAATATGTATAACTGGAACAATAGCACTTGCATATGGAATGCCCAAATGGGAGTACCTAGTGCTATTGAGAGAGGCCTGCTGATGCCCCAATTAAGGGTACATCATTTATTTTAATTAACCATAAAATCTCCCAGAATTTGAATTTTGTCAGCAGTAAGATGAAACTCTTCAAGATGATCCTAGGACCATTTTGCACGCTCATTGTTGCAATTTTTGTCCCTGAAATCCTCCCAAATATGAGAGTAAATTGCCACCAATAAACCTAACAATAGGGCTCAGGATTATCAGTTCAAAGCCAAACTGAGGTGGTAATTATCTGTTGAGATTGTGTGCTTGAATGTGGCCAGGAGATGCACTAGAGGTATAAATACTGGTGCCTGGCCTAATGAATTATTATCAGATAATCTATTTTAGATAAAGTCTAATTATTATATCTTCATTTAATTTGTATCTTAAGTCACTTTTGGAGAGTGTCTGCAAGATGGGATCTCAGGATCTACAGCTTGCAACTTTGCCTGCCTTGGCTGAAGTTCCTGATTATGTAGGGAAAATCAAACCCAATGTCAACCAGAAAAGTCGGAGCTATTTAAGGATGCTTAGTGAGTTTCTGAATGGTCAAAATACCATAATCAACTGGCTAAATGAGGATTATTTGGCTGAACTTCAACCCAATTCACTTTGCAGGATCTAATTAATACTGCGAGAGATCCTCATATTTTGACAACCAGGATGGCCCAGTTGCACACTTAATTCTGTCAATAATTTTGTTAATATAAAATGCCATATATTGTTGAAGGCTTTTTTAAGGAGGTCCACGCACAGGTTTTCCTAAGAAACAATACAAAAATGTAAACCTAATGGGAGTCTTTATTAATCAAGTCAAATAACAAGGAAGGTTGGTCTCAAGGGATCACTATTCTACATTGGGGGAAATCATCAATATGTGGGAGTGGTATTAAAATTAAATAAACCAATAAGCACACACTACCATCAGCCAAGGTACTGTAGCAAGAGATAGTCTGAACTCAAGTTATTGATTGCAACATAATTTTTCCCAATTTTTGCAATATTGTAATTGGAACAGGTTTTGAAACCCCATTCAACAAACAATCATAATGAACCATCTGATTAATAAAAAACTTTTGCAGCTTAACGTCCTCAATTTAACACAAGGAGGAGCATCAAGATCATCCCAGGACCAACTTGGGCATATTTTATCTGTACCCAGCGTAGGTTTAAAGTATGCTTGAGGCCAGGGAGGCTTGCCAATTTAAACTTTTTGGTCTCTTATGCCCATACTTGTTTATACAGTCTGTACCCTCTATTATTTTACATAACCATGATAGGGAGGGTGAGGAGGCGCAAGTTATGTGGGAGGTACACATCTTTCTTACCTTCATTCTTGGCCCTTGAGATTATGCTCCCGTGGATACTCTGATGACTCCTTCAGTGGAGCATTCTGATTTGATTATCTGCAAAACTCCTGTACCATAGGAATAGTATACACTTGCTACCTCAGATCTCACATTTTGATGTCCCTCCAAGGGCTGTTCCAGTGGGTCTTGTGTGGGTTACTCCTTTATTTTCATCTCCGCTTATCTGAAAATTATGTAGAAGTAACTCAAGCCCTTCGTCCCTGTAATTATCTTCCTCATTTTTATGTCAGTCCTTACTAGTATCCAAAATTTGACAAACAGGCAAAGTACACAGATTTATTAGTCTATTTAAAACTAGTATGGTAGAAGCACTTAAGAATTTTTATTTATTTAACTGAGGTAAGCTGACCCAGGGACAAACATTACCGATTATATGTGAAACTAAGAGAATAACTAAGAAATATAAAAATTGGGCACCCCAGAGTACTCAAGTTACCCCTGTTGCCAGCGGGACTGCCAGTTATGAAGGTTGGTGCATTACTCTGAGGGGGTTTCCCCTGCTATGGTGCAGGTGTGAAGGAAAGGGTCTGTGTGGAGGAACCAGAGTGGGAACCATGATTCTATGAGCGCTTTTTGTCTTGGTCTCATATATCCATAGAGCCAGGCTTGGAAGTGCTCTAGTAAGTGGACATGGAATCTGTTAATAATCCCATGAATGGTTGGGACCGTGCCCATGAATGCATCTAATGCAATCGTATGTATTGTCCACAATGCAATGGGTATTAGGGAGCGGAGTGTAGATGGAATTGGTGACTCAATCTGGAGCACGAAGATACTCTTTGATATCGAGAATTCCTGATCATTTTGAATCTTGAGCAGGCGTGCGACTTCCTGCCATATAGCTTTGGTTGAAGGGCATGTCTCTAGGCGGTGATGTAGGGATCCCTCCCCTCCACATACTGCACATGTTTTGTGGAGGGAGTTGGAACGGTCTGCCGTCCTATAGGTCCTTCTCAAACAGCGCCAGGCGTTTGCTCTTATCCTTGGTTGTAGGAGTGGGTGGTGTGTCATTTTCCACATTGCTTTCTGTGTGGTTAAATCATAGGGAATGTCCAGCATATCTAGGTATTCTATCTTAGCTATGCTTGGGGTTGTTGCGAGCATATCCTTCTGGGGGTGGTTTTCTGGGTTTCTTAATTTGAATTGGGGGCTGGGTCGTCCCCTTCCCTGTATAGTACCCATGTTCTCTATGGTCCATCCCATATGGCGGATAGTTCGGAGGATATGTTTGAAATGAGGGGAGGTTCCATGTGGACCCGTTGCAGTAGGGTGCTTGGCAAGGTATGAAAGTAATCTGGGTGGACTATGTGGGCTGTTTAATTTGAGCGCTGTGCAAAATTAGTCCTTGCTGCTCTGGACCAATGTTGTTGTGGGAGGTCTGGAGCAAGAATTTCCTTTATCCAGGTACCTAGGATGTGATTGGCATGGCTCTCAAAATCTATTAGTCCCATGCCTCCACTTGAGCGTGGGCCAAATAGTGTTTCCATCCGTATAGGAGGGTGAGAGCCAGGCCACAGCCAGCCCTGGATAAGTGCGCGAATTGAGGTTATAAAGGTAGTGAGAAGGCTATCGCATGGGCCTGGTACCACAGTATTGGGAGGATGAGCGAGTTAGCAACTGTAACTCGTCCTGTTAGTCCTGGGGTTCTTCCCTTGAGGGAGGCGACGCGTTTGGATACCCGTTGTAACAGGTTACTTTCCATTGTCTCATTAGCATATCCCCCTGATTCTAGCCAGATTCCAAGGTGTCGGACAGGAGTGGTGGTGGGAGGTGTTGCAAAGGGTAATATAATTGTGTTTTTTCTTCGAGTGTTGGTGTGAGGTTCTGATTTTGTGGCCCAATTGTTTGTGTAAATGCCTAAGAGGATTGATTTTGTCTTCCTTTTGTTGAGCGATGCATTGCTCACCTTGGAGTATTCCTCTAGAGTGTGTTCCAGCTGTCGGGCATCTTCATTGTTTGCTATACCTGCTACGCAGTCATCTGCAAAGGCAAGTATCTTGACTGTTGGTCGTCCTTGTGCGGTTATCCCCATGAGACATGAGTCAGTTACTCGGAGGAGCGGGTCAAAGCTGAAATTGTATAGCAGTGGGCTGAGGGGATCCCTTGCTTGAGCCCTATGTGTAGTTTAATCTTGTTTGTTAGGAATCCAGGGCCTCATACAGCCATGGTTGCAGATTCTGTTAGGAGCATCGCCCATTTTATGAATCTTGGTGGGAGTTTGAAGGCATGTAGACATTCTTTTAGGTATGGCCAGCTAACACGGTCATACGCCTTTTCCTGATCCAAGAAGACCAGGGCACCAGTTGCTTTGGATTGGAAAATATTTGCAACAGGGTGAATGTTGTTCCATATTGAACGCCCTGGTATAAACCCAAACTGGTTGGGTGATAGGACGTCAGATGCAATTGCGCCTAATCTAGCTGCTAAAATTTTTGTTAAAATTTTTGTGTCAGTGTTGGAGAGTGCTTTTAGGCGCCAGTTGGCAAGGTCCAACTTGTCACCCTTTTTATACAAGGTTATAACGTTGGATTCATGGCCTCCTGGTAATAGGCGTGTTTCCAACAAACTCTGGCTCATTGACGCCAATAGGAGGGGGCGATTTGTTGAAAATATTTTTTGTAAAATTAGTAGGGTATCCCATCAGGCCCTGGGCATTTCCTACGTGGTGCATCGCGAATTGTTTCCCAAAGCTACTCCCTTGTGATAAGGGATAGTATATTGTAATTTGGTGGTGTACTTTGTATCTTGGCAGTTTGAATAAATTCTTTATTTTTTTTGTAGATCTGTTGGCATATCACGATATAATTCAGTGTAATAGCGGTGTACTTCTGCCTTGACCTCCTCAGGGTCAGTTGCCACAGTGCCGTTGGTCTTGCGGACCTGTGTGCATGTGGGCTGGTTTCCACGGGAGTGGAATTGGCAGAAAAAGTATGTTGAACAGGTTTCGCCTTCCTTTATGAACTTACCTTTGTTTGATACTTTGATTCTGTGTTGGTGTTCAAAGATATGGTTGTTAAGTCGGGCAGAAATTTCTGCCCATTTGCGTCCCCAGTTAGGGCTATAGCCAGATATCAGAGTATTTATTTCCAGGTGGTCTAGTTCTGCCAAGGTACGCTTGATTGTGGCTGTGTCCGCGGTGTACTTGCGTGATGCAATATGTCAGGTTTTGGTGATGAAATCTTTTTTGAAATTTTCCCATGTTCCGATGAGATCTGAAGTGAATGGGGCTGTAAATTCTGGGTATGTAGCCTTGCCTTCAACCCAGTCAGATATCTCAGGCAATCTTGTATTTTCTGGGTGAAGGTTTCTCCAAGGCGACACCTGTGTGTGGAATTGGGTTGGCGCTAAATGCACCGTAACAAATTGGTGATCAGAAAAATTGATCTTTTTGTTGGAAATTTAGAGATTCTTGAGTGGTGGGATTGTGGGATGAGGATGTGATCAATGTGACTCATCAATATGAGCACTCCCTCACGTATGTTGGGCCACATCATGTGGGGAAGGAGTGGTGAATTGGGGGGAAGAGCATCCTGTAAGCCAAGAGATGCCTTCATTGTGCGGAATTCAATGTGTCCAGGTGGGTATACCCTGGGATTAGGCCATCAATCTGTATTGGGGTTATCCCAGCAGTTGAAATCGCCTAACATGATGATATTTGGTGGGAGGGTGAGGGTAGAAATTTTTTCAAAATTTTTTTCTCTCAGTTGCAGTGAACGGTGCGTAGATACATGCTAACGAAATTATTTCATCTTGGCATGTGATTGTTGCTACCAGGACTCGACCATGCAAGTGTGATGATGAATTTGAAATTTTAAATTTTTTATTATTTTGGACTATCACCCCACAGTGAGACGTCCATACTGATTGTGATGGTGCGACCCTGGTTGACCAGGATTCTTCTTCCCCTTGTAGGCAGTGGGTTTCTTGGATGGCCAAGATGTCTACAAGAGGTTTTCGCAGGAATGCCAGCTTTTTGGCTAAGGACGTATGAACCCTTGCTCCTGCAATATTTAATGTCCCTATTGACACTGAGGTGCCCGTGGCGCCTCAGGAGCGGTTGGGAGGACCCTCTGGTCCTACCCCACCACGGCTCATTTTGGCCATGCTCCGCGTCTGTACTCCAACTCTTTCACTGCCATTGTTGGTTCCTTTGATCTGACCCAATGATTCAATGGAATTGCGTTTTTTTGCATTTGCGTCAACTTTTCCTGTTCAGGTCTCATGTTGATTTGATGCGGGTTGTTGATTGGATTTTATATTTTTGAGGTTCAACTTTGTTGCATTGTGCACCGCATTTTCACCCAAATTGCAGTTGCATTGTTCCTCAGTATGTGCATGACTGATGACGCTTTGTGGCTCAGTCTGGTTACTGTGAAAATTTTCAACCTGAGCATATTGTTCTGATTGGTTGGTTTGGTGAATATTTGAAATATCCTCCTGAATCTGTCCGTGGTTAATGGCGGATTCCGCGTGTGCCGCCGCTTCAGCTGCTGCTCTCTTGCGGGCTTTTTGTGCTGCTTTACGCTGTTTACTTGTAACTGGGTCCAAGATGGAGTATAGTCCATCTTCACCCCAGCGGAATGGGTGGTGGCCATCAGTCATTTTGGCGAAGTTTTCATTATCTTTGTCCATAGCTTCTTCACAAAAATCATTTTTCCATTAAGCCCTCTTTTACAGGGAATGCATGTTCCTTGTGGCCCAGTGAGCCACAGTGGTTGCAAATGGGTGGTGCGCGTTCTGATGTAACTTGGAATGCAGCCAACTAGCCCCCATCTGCAAAGTGAAATTCTGCTGCATGGGGAATTCTGGATAAATCCTCTTCCACTTCTGGGAAGGGGTTGATTACAGCGATAGCTTTGCCTGCGCACAGGTCAGGCATTAAGCAAAATCGCTGTAATTCAAGTTGTTGGATTTCTCCGTAGGCTACAAGACCTTTGCAGAGCTCCTCCTCGATTACCTTATTAGGAAGGTTGGTGGGGAGTGAGTCAAAGGATATGAACAAAGTTTTTGCTTTGTTCCATCTGGTGCACGCGGTGCATACAATTTTTTGCCTCAGGGAGGGCAATTTTCACACAGATTTTTGCTGTGGCATTGGATTCATCAGCTGTTTTGAAACCAATATTTTTCAGCCGCGGCCCATGTTGTTGGTGGCTACATACACCGCGTGAGGGGAACAGTGAGGGCTGTGCCTCACATGTTTTCTCCCACAGGGTTGGTGACTCATCCCCAAGGAAGAGTCTGATCCTGTGTTCCACCTTTGACAAAGGTTGGTTGAACTGAATGTACATATATTGCGCGTGCTTTACAGTGAATACCATAAACCCAGATGGTGTCTGAGTTTGCGATTTCTTTGCAGATTGGGTTCCTGGTCCCCCTCAAGGGAGTTTCTTGCCCTTAGTTGCACCGTTAAGTGCACCGCTTGCCGCGATGCTCACCCATGTTGTATTATCTTTGTTATTAAAGTCACCCATCTTTCCTGTGTGTGATTATCCAAATTTACTGTTCGAATCAAATTGTAGTAACTAAAGTGAGTGCACGAGAAAGAAAAGCTTCAGCACTTAAGAATTTTATTATTGAACTTTTTATTAACGTTTGAAGGCTAAACCCTTCATAAGCTATGCAATTATTAGTTGCAATCTCTTTAGCGTGGTCTCCTATTAGACTTTTAAGTCCCTGAGCAACTCTTGGCGGGTTGGTTGTCACCAATAAAAATCTCTGTTATTACAAAGAGGCCAAATCACTAGTAGAAACTAAGCAAAATCTTCAGCTAAAGCGAAAACTCCTTTAATTTAGGGTTTAGAGATATTTATGTGTTTAGTTGAGGACTGAGATTGGATAAGTATAAATTTTTTTATTTGGTTCAGTGAATAAAAAGATTCTGCTGAACCTGATCTTTTCTAATTAATTCGTCAGGTTTGGATAATCCCTGATTATCAAGATCTTTCACAATTGTCAAAATAAATTCAGGAGGAATTTGAGTAGTTAGCAGCTTGTCTGAGAATTTATTGCTCATGGCAGGAACAGTTGCTTCTGTGGTGGCAGAACTCACTCAAGTGGATGGTGAATCTTCTGCTTCCTGAACTTCATTTCTATGAAACTAAACCCATCATTCCCAACAATGTTCCTAAAGATCTTTCCAAGGAGGGATATAACTTCAGAGGAATCTGGCCTAATTTTATATATAACAGAGCCTGGTTGGACAGAACTAATTAAATACTCTGTCCCTGCCAGTTAATCACATGATATGGTCTGGACCATAGTGTATCAAGCTTATGTAGTTGACCCTTTGTTCAATGGTGGTGGAACAATACCAGATCCCCTAAATGGTACACAGGCAAAATTGTTTTTTGTGTATTGCTTTGAGTCACCTCTTATTTACTGATAGTCATCATAGTGTAAGTCTGGGGGAAGCAACCCCTGCGGCTGAATCAGGAAATATCCTATTTTGTACCAATAAGGGGAAAAAGCTAGTGGCTGTCCCCCTTATAATCCTGAATGATTTAGCCCATATCATAGATGAGATGTGGGTGATGGCATATCCCATGAAGGTTGCACCATTTCCTTCTATGCTAATCACTCATAAGTTTTTACAAAAAAAAATAAGGGGGTGGGAAGTGGCGGTGGCCAGGGGTCTCTGCCAGCATGGGGTTGGCAACAAATTGCTCCCTTGTCACATTGCCTCCAGCGGCTCAAGTTCCAAGGTTATAAGTAAATTTGAATCTACTTAAAAAAATGAGTATGTTGGTTTCAGATGTAAGAATTTTTATCCACCATGGCTCATCATCATTTGTAGTCACAAGCCCATCCTTGATAGGTATGGGTGCAACTAACCCCTTCCTGACCAAGTGGGACCAGCTGTATGTGGCCTAGCCATGGGCACACCTTTTGACCACTGTATAAAGTGGTGCTGATCCACCAAGAAAAATTGCGTTGGGAGGGGAAAGTAGGTGGCAAAGGTTAAGTGTGAGTCAGCTGGCTAGGCTAGGGATTGTTCCAACATCATAAGATTTCAGGATGTCAATCTGGTGAAATCAAAAATTACAAAATTATTCCAGACAGTGAATTCATTCATTCAGGTCCCCAATTTTTTACAAGTTTTTAAGGTGGCAGACCCCAACAGGTTCCGCTATTGCCCATTTTTTCCATTTCTTTTTTTTAGTACTAGATGGTCCCAACCCGAGGGGGGATTCATCAATGTTTATTGAATTACGCCTGGGCTCCTAAGAGCCTGAGGCGAGGGAAGGGGAGGGAGGAGGCATCGAGAAAGGGAGGGGGTTTGCGCGCCAGAGCCGTGCTGCAGTGACAACTGAGCGGGGAGGGTTGGCGACATAGTGCAGACCTTCAGGGCCATCTCAAAGTGTACCTGAAAGTGGGTAATAATGTGTGGAAGGGTCCACACCTGCTGGTCAAAGGCAGCACGAAGGAAGGAGTTATGGATGGTACAGATGGCTGTGGCATAGGTGAGGACACGGAGGGGTTGATAGCAACCAGGCAATGTCTGCTCGAACATGAGGTCTTGCACAGGGTGTCCAGACCAGGGCTGAGCATGGAGGAGCGCGCGGGCCTTTGGCAAAAATGCGGCGACACCTGGACAGGTGAAAAAATGATGGAGGTGGGAGTCAATAGGCTCCACACAGTGGGGGCAGCTTCGGTGCTGGAAGGTAGGGCCAGTCTGGTCCCCTGTCCTGTATGAACAGTGGAGCACCCTCCATAAGGTGTTGGACACCTTTGCTGACAGGATGGGTTGATAGACGTCCTTCCACAATTCCTTAAGGTCAAATCTCACGGAGGGAGGGAGGAGCTCAAGGAGTCTTGGGCGGATGGGAGGACGATCTTGGGGGTTGAGGAGAGTTGTGACAGCTTGTCCATTGTGCACAATTGCATGGCGACGGGGGCTGAGGCCAGGGCCTTCCCTTCTGTATGAGAAGGCATGGTGGATCCGCGCGCCTACTTGTTTCAGGGCAAGGAGAGCCTGGTTCCAGTAGGGGGATGATGATGGTTTTAGGCGATGGCCTGGGTGGTTTGTGAGCCACTCCCCTAATGAGGTCAGAGATGCTCTAGGAAGACCCAGAGCTGCTGACACTGACTGACGGAGGGCGGGCGCCCATTGGGGCATGGGGGTCGCGTCCCAGCAGACAATCGGCCATAGGAACTTCAGGAAGATTGTGATGGCATGGGATCGCGTGTCCAGAAACCTAGGCCCTCTTCATTGCAGGGTCGGGCAATGGTTGAGAGGGCCATTGGTGGATGGTTTGAGCCCCAGATACAACAGTGGAGGAGTACATTGAGCCGCGTATAAAAGGCATCTGTTAATGGGCAGACGTGCGCTAGGAACCAGACTTTGGAGAGGAGGAACACATTGGCCATCAGAGTTCGACCCTGGGGGTGATATGCCGCCAGTTCCAGCTGGCAATCCTGGAGTTAACTGCTGCGAGGAGCAAGTCCTCATTGTCTTTTAGCGCAACTGCTTGTTGGTTGGTGAGAACGCCCAGGTGACGGAAGGTACCGCGCTCAGGTTCAATACCAAATGGTGGGGGGAAGGTGGGGGAGCCGACCTGTACAACTGTTGTCTTGGAGGTGTTGACCATGGCGTTGGACGCCTTGGTGTACCTCTCAATGGTCAAAGCAGCGAGGGCAACATCCTCATGGCAGCCAAATGCAATGGCAGTGTCATCTGCAAATGCCATGGTGCGTGTGGGGGCTTTACCTGGGACCAGAATCCCTGTTAGCTTGTCCTGTAAGGAGGCCAAGAGGGGGTCAAGGGTGACGTTAAAAAGGATAGGGCTCAGGGGGTCCCCTTGCCGGAGACCTTGTCCAACTGGTACTGCCACTGTAAAACCCATTGGCGCCAGGACTCTGGTGTGGAGCTGGTCATAGAGCGCTGATATCCAGCGCCTAGCTGCAGGTGGGAGATGGAAGCGGGCCAGGGAAGCATCAATATACTTCCAGGCTACCCAATCATATGCTTTCTCCATATCCAGGAGAGCCACAAAGCCATTCACCTTACGAGAGTTAGCAGTCAAAGTCACTTGAAAGTCATTATAGTTGTCCCATAACGGCCTCCCCAGAATAAAGCCGTGCTGGGATGGGGAGAGGCGAGGTGATACCCATTTGGTTATGCGGCTGGCCAGAAGCTTCGTGAAGAGCTTGTGGTCTGTGTTTTTTCAACGCTATGGGGCGCCAGTTCGCCAGGTTCTCACGGTCTGACTTCTTGTGAATGAGGGTCGTGATTGAGCCTCTGGAGTCATAGAGGACCTCGCCATTCACCAAGAGTGCAGCGAAGAGGTCGCTGAGGGTTCTGGCTATCACTGCAGGTTCCAGAAGGTACCCCTCAAAGGGTATTCCATCTGGGCCTGGGGCTTTAAGCCGTGGGGATTTCAGAAGGGTTTCCATCACCTCCTGGATGGAAATAGGCGCCAGTAGAGCCTCATCAGCCCGTGGGTCAATGGGCGGCTCTGGAGCCCGCCACAGAAAGTCTTGGATGTCCGATGGGTCCACCTGGGTGGCATGGAAGAGGCTGGAGTAGAAGCGGTGTAGTTCCTGCGTGATTTCCTCCTTATCTGAAGTGGTTGTAGTGCCAATCTTCAGTGCAGTAATATCCTGCGCTGTTGAATGAGCTTTCTGTTTCTGAAAGAAGAAGCGGGTGGGGCGTTCCCATTGAGCATAGTAACGAGATGTTGTAAAGTTTGCTGCCCATTCTTCCTGAAGTGTGAGCTCCAAGCGGAGTGCTTCCTGCGCCGCTTCCCAGTCTTCCAACCATCTGGGAGAGGGCGAAGGCTGGCAGTTTCGCTCTAGATGTCTGACTCTGGCTTCCGCCCTTTTGACTCTTGCGCGAGCTGCAGTCATCTGAGCTTTGGCACAGTTGTAAGCAACGCGGGTGATGCCCTCCTTGGTCACCGCCCATCTAGCCTTGTGGTCAAGCAGGTGGGGTGGGGGAGGTGAGAGTCTCCCGGATGGTCATAGACAGCTTCTCCTTAGTGAAGGGGTTGTTGAGAAGAGCTGGGGCAACCCTAGGCCAGAACCTACGCGACGGTCTAAGTGTGGTGGTGAGGACAACGGTGAGTGACCTGTGATCACTCAGATGGTTGTCACGAGAGATGGGAGAGGAGACGCGGCCAATTAGCAGGGGGCCAATCAGTGCCATATCTATGCGTGATGCTGACTGGAAAGCTCCTCCATCATACTGGATCCTAGTCATGCAACCTAGGCCAGACGCGGAGGGTGGAAGCGCATCTATAAAGCCACTCAGGCGAAGGAAATACTGGAGGCGACTTGATCCAGGGCGTTCCTTTGCTGCAGGGGGTAAGAGTCATGGATGCGACTTATGGTTGTGTTGAAATCTCCTAAGAGGACTGTATTCCGTGGGATATTGAGTTGGACGAGCTCTTCCAAGAGCCGATTTTGCTCCTGACCTGCATTAGGCAGGTAGATGCTTGCAGCGAAGAAGGAGAAGTAAGGAGTGGTGAGTTTGGCCAGTATGAGGCGGCCACCTAGATATTGTGAAAAAGAATGGGGTTTAACCTGGGGATTCAAAACAATAAGGGCGGCATGGTTTGTCCAGAAGGAGTTGCCTCCAAACTGTTCATTCCATGCAGATTGTTCGTGGGGGAGGATATGGGGCTCCTGGACAGCAGCGATGTCAATTTGTGCTGACCTGAAGTTTCGGAGGAGGCGGGCTCTCCGCTTAAAGTCCCGCAACCCATTCGCGTTGATGGTTTGTAGGGCCAGGGTGCTGCCATGGGGACTCATAGCTGTTCCCCTCCATGTCCTGGGGGTTGCCAGCGCTTAAACCTGCTGCTGTGAGGCGGTTAGTTTTGAGTCCTTTAGCTTGACTATTGGCTGCAATCCGTGAGGAGCGTCGAGGGTTCTGAGGGGAAGGAGAGGGTGGGGGGCGGAGGACCCAGTAAGCCAGCCTAGGATGCTGCCCCCGCTCCGTTGCAGGGTAAGGACCTGAGGGTGCTCAATGGTGACCTCCGCGGTGTCCCCATTTGATGAGTCTGAGTCCATGTTCACTTCCTCCAACACTGCAAAGGATCCGCGCGAAATGGACTGTGGGGTTGGGGTAGGACTCTTTGAGGTGGCACTTCTACCGCAGGCCGCGGGTTGCCAGTCCGTGCTGGTGGGCATAGCTCCATTGGGAGCTGAGGGTTGATGCGATAAATCGCTGGTGGAGGTTGGTGGGGGTGCCGCGGAGCCCTGAGTGGGGGTGGCTGACGAGGGGCACCCTGTGGGAGATGCCTTGCGCTTGGTGAGAGAGGGAGTTGACTCTGGGAGACCGGAGGGGGTGCCCATTGGAAAGGGGGCATGAGCGCGAAGGTATCCCGTACCAATAGTGGGGTTAGCTGTTTCAACTGCTAGGCGTAAGGCCTCAGGGGACAGGTCTTGAACGGGAACCCATTGTGTGGGTTGTGGAATTGCTGCTGCAGCCACGTGGGATCGTTTTTAACCTGGTTTAGGCCCCTGGGTGGTGGCTAAGAGGGCTTGTTTTCGAGCTGTGCAGCCACTATACAAGTGTCCAAGGGCGTTACACCATGAACACCGGGGGCGCGCCTGATCAGGGTCGACAAAAAGATCTCAGGGCATGCCCCAACTACCGCCACATGAGGAATAACCTCAATGTTGCGGGATACAGTGGGGGAGGGGATGAATGACGCCCTAGCAGTGCGAGCTCTTTGAGTGGGAGCATAGTAAGAGGGGACGCTAAAGTCCACTGAAAAAACAGACCCAAACTCCATTAAACCACGATGGAGTGCCAGTTTAAGAGACTCAAGATCAACAGTCGTTGGTAGGTTGGAAAAAAAGTAACCCATGAAATTTTCTCCAGGTGAGAGCGTTGCGGAGATGCGAAGAGATCCACGTGGAATAATGACCTGAAGGGTGGCAACATGGTCAGCAAGGGCAGCTTCAGTGAAGCCCACATCGATGTAGTGGCCCTCCACTGATTCATGGATGGTGGTGTTAATTGAGAATGTCGCCGCAATCGCTGCAAAGTATGAGAAGTAATCCTCTGTATAGAATTCAACAGGGTTATGCCCATAATAAAGGCGAATTGCGTGGGAGAGGGTTGAGCGAGGTAGTGCTTTTTGCGCTATAGTTTCGGCCCATTACTTCTTAACATCAGCAATAAACGCCACTTCACGGGGATCATCTTTGGGTAGCGTTGGTGCCAGAAGTTTTTGCCACGCCCAGTGGCTCCTTTGGTACGTTTGTGTTTGCTTTGGGCTGCAATTGCGGGTTGAGTGTGAGCTGGTGTTTGGACAAGTTTGCGGAGTTCCTTTGTTGCTGGAATGTTACAGCAGTTGCTGGTGTCATATTAAATTTAGGGGCGGTTTGTTGGGCCTCGCTAAATTGGGGAGGCCCATCCAGATTGGAATTAACTCCAGCCAATTGGGAGGAGGGCGATGTTTCATCACCATCCCAATCTATTTGGGTAAATTCAGCCCAAGTATTTGCTGTGATTTCATGGGCAAAACTCACTGGCTGATCGGTGAATTGGTCGTTTTCAGCATATGGAGATAAAGTGCCGACTTGAGAAGTGCCAATTACGGGGTTAAATGGGACGGGTGAGATTAGAACTGGTGTGAAGTTCCAAAATCCGAACCATTTGAATCCTCATTAGGAAGAGTAGATTGTCCCAATTTGGTGCTTAGTGAACCAGAATGTGCGGCTAATCCAACCTTACATCTGAGGGTTTGGGGGCCAGGTAGCTGGGTATCGCCCCTCATGGAGGGATCCAGAAACACGGCGTCAGCAATAATAGATGGGGCTGAATTAGCTGACACAATAGGGGAGGTGAATGCCTGGATGGGCTGAGTTGCATTCAACTGAGCAGACACCATTAAAACAGCGTGGGTGATGGCCTCCTTGGTTGGAGGGGGCCCAGCGGGTTGGTGGGAGGCAGCGCACACAGAGCTGTTAGGCGTGCAGATTGCAGAAGTGCGATCAGGTGAACTAACGCTAGTTGAAGTAGCTTCAGGTTGGGGGGTGGTGCCTGCTTTCATGGCTGCTGCTTGAGAGCGGGTGATTCTGGTTGACCCTAAGGTGGGTAACCGAGGGTTGCTTCGTTTGAGGGGTGTTGCTGGCTCGTTTGGCATAGCCTGCGGGTTCTTTTGCGGTGTTTCCCGCCATATTTGCTAATAGTTTTCGTAAATCTCTTTAGTGGAGCTAAATTTCAGTCTGAATTGATTTTCGAAAAGTGATGCTTAGCAGAAAGAGAGGCCCCATTTTTTCATTTCTATCCTTTTAGGAATTTAAATAAAAATGATCCCCAATAGTTTCAGTTTTTATTTGTGAATTTTAGCATTCCATCAGACATCTTGAAACTATGATTGCTATTTTAGGGGTTATTGGCTGGTGCTTGTGGCTGCCTTTCACTTATCACATCCATCAATATGGATGGTTGTACTGAATATATCTAGCTGGGGTTCTGGGTGTTCAATCACCCAGTGTTCCAGGCCAGTCTTATTATCAGCACTCTCTATGACAATATGGAGTGACTTATTCTCACCCCTTTCCATCCTGCCTTATGGGTGCAGTGTTGGTTTGATTCTATAAATGGAAGGTTCAACTGTCAGCTAGGATAATGTATGCTGAGAGGCTGGCCCATTCATTAGATTACAGTTTTAATTCTGGGGTTTGAACATCTTCCATGGACCAAACATCACTAGGGCCTACTTTCAGGTCAAGTGGAGGAGGACCTGGGTTTTCCCCTTTTTTAATGAAGGTAAGCAAAATTGTGTTGCAAGCGTGGGGGTATTGGTTGTTCTGTGTTTGCTAATCTGCCCCTCATCCCACCATTGTAGGTTCTGATGTTTGTAATCTCACGGTCAACACTTTCATTTCAGGGGAGCAGGTGTATGTGAAACTGTTGGTTCCCCAGTTGTCCCTGGAAGAAGTGGCAGAGTTTAGGTATGTTCAGATGGTAGTAGGAACAGCCTCCGCTTCTGAGGAAGGACCAGGAGATGGTCTGGCGAAAAATCCCTCCCTCCTGAGTAAGTCACGCATTTTGGCTAGAAAAACAAAATCATGATTACTTTCTGTTATTGATTAAGATCTAGTTGAGGGCTCATGTGGTCTCCGTTGTGGCTCTTGTGGACATGGGAGCCACTAGGAACTTTATGAGTTTGCAGGTTGTTCAAAGTTTGGATCTCTTTTTGGATGTAGGATCCTCAGGTTTGAGTGCATCATCAGCTTTGATGACCTGTTACCTAGTGTGACGCCCAGTACCATTTTTGGTACATGGGGTCTGTTTCTGTTATTGGTTCACCGCGGTGCCAAACTTGTTATTTCACTTTATTATGGGGTAGATTGATGGAAACACCAACAGGTTTTTATTGATCTGGAGCCCATTTTTTGTTGTTTAAGAATCCTCATATGAGGACGAGATTCCACTGATCAATACTTTCTCTCCAGTGGGTTCAGTGGGGTCAATTGCTTTAACGCCATCCCTCACAGCGCTTCTGGTAGATTACCCCTAGATTGATCCAGTTCCAGGGTATTTTAAATATGGGAAAAGCCAACCATATTCCCGCCCACTTCATGTATGACCTAGCCTTAATCTTGAGATCAAATATAATCAACATCAACTATCCCCTGTACTTTTATACATATCAGGAAGACAAGGCTCTAGAGGTGTGGTTAAATGCTATACTTATGAAGGGCTGAATGTTTATGAACTCCTTCCCTATCGCCTCTTCCGTACTTTTTTTCTTATAAGCTCAATATCATCTTGCAGTTCTGCATGAATTGGGGAATTTAAGTAACATTACAGTTCACGATCCCTATCCCCTTTATCTTGAGCAGATGATTAGCCAGGCGATTGAAAAATCCCATGTGTTTTTGAAGTTTGATCTTGTGAATGCACTTACCAGATCTATGTGGCGGAGGGGCAGTAGTGTCTTACAGAAGCTCATATATTGAGAGGGATCTTCTAGTTCTGCGTGATGTCATTCAGCTTGAAAAATGCTCTGGCCACATTCCAGCAAATAATTATGATGTTCTCGGCGCCCTTCAGTTCATCTATGTGGTGGCATATGTTGATGATATTCTCATGCATTCCCCTACACCTGAGCAGCATGAGAAGAGCCTGGAGGCGGTGCTGGACGAGTTGCATAAAGCTGATCTCCAATTGAAACCCTCCAAATGTGAGTTTTTCATGGATGAGGTTACTTTCCTTATTAATTCTCTCCTAAAGGACGGGTACATAATTCCTCTCAGCAAACTTGAGGCTATCCGTGAGTGGCCTACCCCCACTATCCAGAAGCAGTTGCGGAACTTCTTGGGCACCATTAGAAATTGGAAAAAATTTACCCTGCCCTCTCACAGCTGACCGCGCCGCTGCATCCTCTTACAAGGAATAATGTTCCATTTCAATGGACAGTGGAATGCCAACATGCGTTTGATGCTATCAAAGCAGTATTTATGGCACCGCTCATTCTCAAACATGCTGAACCCACTAAGGCTTTTATCATAGCATGCAAGGTATTGTCACCCACCATAGGCACAGTGCTACAGGAGAAGGATGTATTGGAATATCCAGTTGCTTATTTTTGAAAGGTTTGCTTTGTATGAACAGTCTTGTGCCATTTACAATAAAAGGTGTCCACCATGGCATGGTTGCTTATGCATTGGTAGTAACTTCTTCAGGGCATGTGACATGAAGTGACTGCGCGGATGGACAATCTGGCCCTCATGTATTTTCAGAAACTTCAGAAGCTGGTGCGTTGCCAGGCCCAGAAAGTTCATAATCTCTGCAGCTTTAGTTTCAAAGTATGCATTTGACAAAGGTTTCCTGAATGTTCTCCTTGACTTGTTGAGTTGCAACCATACCTTGAGTCAGATGTAGAAGGATGATCAAGAGCTAACCAAAGTACTTCCGCTGGTAATATTTTGGATACTGCTCCACATTCAATTTCAGTGGTGGATTGAAGTCCAGATGCTCCTTTAGTCGCTCAGGTACTAGTGGGTCAAATGGCCTACGTGAAGGGGCTGGAGCTAATTGATCAGCTGGGCTCCTTGCACATTAGCAGAATAATTAATTGAAATCAGATGGCGCAGTTATGTTTAAAACCATAGTGCAGTTTCCACCAATAATTCTTGATGAGGTGATTTGAGTGCATCATGAACCTCTACAGTAGTTCTGTGAGAATCCAGCAAGATTTATGCACGCTGGTGCTGACAACAGCCATAATACTACAAAACACTCCTAAACTAAAGCTAATAATTCTTTAAATAAAGTAAGCTGGAGTTTTAAAAAGGTTTTTATTGGGTATGGGACAAGAAACAAGAAAGTAAGTCTTCCTAATACTACCACTCAGTATTTAAACTACATCAAGTATTGAGGGTCAAAGGTAATTCAATGATAATGTTTAGAATAGCTCAATAAGGTCCAAATTAGGGAATATGGAAATTTAACCTATTGAATCTTGGGAAATTTATTCACTTTAGAAAGATGATTGATGGAAAGTTATTTTTTAGGCAAGGCAAACCTGTGGGGTAACAATTTGATATGTTTTAACCAATCACCGTAGATATAATTGCACCTAGGGGGACCCCGCCAAGCCTATAAAAGGGGGTGGTCCCACCTTAGGTGTTTAAATGAAACTAGATGTGGCCTGGGAAGGAACCTCCGATGGACTCCCCAGATTCCGCCGCATGGTCAGGGCAATATGGCTGCCCAACCTCATGCTAATTGCCAGTGTAGTATTAGTAAAAGTGTTACCCCAATTCAAGGGGTTTCACCAATAATTGACCAGGACTTTTAGCTGATACTATTGTTACATTTATTAAAACAACTCTTATCCCCATCTCAAATTTTGAATGTTTGACACTTCCCCCATTCAGCCTATTTTGACCCAAAACATTCTTTTCTTGAAGCCAGGAGAGCAATTGTCCAACATCACCCCCCTCAAGGATGTTGGGGGGAGAATAGGGCCTTAGGAAACGGCCATGTACCCAGTTGATGATAATCCCTGTAGCCAAGGATATAATAGAATACTCCACACCTCTCTTGTAGGTGATGGTGAAAGAGCCTTCCCAGACTGACCCAAGCTTACCACTTCTAAGAGTGATGCGGTTATGATATTACAGAACCAGGTCAGACACTTGGAAAGAAGATAGGGGGTTTGGAGCTCATTGGCAGCCTGCCCTTCTTTAGTCACTATTTAATTAGATTGGTCATAGCCTCAGATTGGAGCTGGATGATGCGCTGAGCCAATCTTCTCATGGCTTTCTCAGGTTTCTCAACTCTAGAGGAAAATACTTCTTTAGCTAAGAGAGCAGGTATTCTGGGTTCTCACCCATACAATACATGAAATGGGGACATTTCCAGGATCTGGTGATAACTAATTTAATATACCATAAGAGCACTGGGTAGGAATTGATCCCAGTGAAGTTAATCAGAAGATGTCATTTTTGTAAAATGGAGCCAAGGTTCCATTTGCTCTCTCCACGGTCCCTTTGGTAGATGGATTATATGGTGGTGAGAAAAACTGTTGAGCTCCCATGGAAGTAGCCAGGATTTTGATTACTCTGGAGGTGAAGTTCTTACCATTGTCGCAGAGTAGTAATTGAGGCAGCCATGACAAGTGAGAATGTTTTTATGAAAAAACGTGGCCGTGTCCTTGACCATTTGGGCAGGGAGAGCCATAGCTTCAACCAACTTAGTAAAGTGGTCAATGCCTACTAGGATAAATTTGTTTCCACCAGTAGTCTGAGAGAGTGGACTTACTATATCCAGACTGATGGTGTGGAACGGTTGTTGAGGGGTAGTTGGTTGATACTGGTATCTAGTCTTGAAACTGTATTGCTTCTTACATGCGAGGTAGGCATCCAAGACTTTAACAATGGTTTCCATAAACCCTTCCTAATAGTACTGATCCTTAATCCACTCATAGGCTTTCTATGTTCCCCATGACCTAAGGTGGAGTGTGCTTCTAGGATAACAGGTACACGTTTTGAGGGCCGCAGGTAAGGCAGCCACTTTGCCCCCACCTGCTTGTACAATTTCCCATTCTTCACTTTGGTGTTGTGGGAGTGCCAGGCTAAAATTTTCTCTACAGGCTAATCCTCATCCTCCCAGTCGTCAAGGGTCATCAAGAGGTCATATAGTCTTTCCGCTTCACTATTATATAAGGTGAAGGACTGGCAGCCGTGTTAACCCATCAACATTCATGTGACAGGTTCTAGCATGGTTAAATTCATATCATAGTGCTGGAGCTTTAGAGCCCAACGAAGCTAACCATCCAATAGGATCCTTCATATTCTGTAGCCATTTCAATGAAGCGTGGTTTGTAACCACAGTGAATGTTGTCCCATACAGAAAAGGGCGGTAGTGTTTTACAGCTAAAAGAACAGCAAGGCACTTCTTTTCCACTATGCTGTAGTTGTGTTCCGCCTTTGATAGCATCTTATTGAAATAGGATACAGGACAATCTATGCCATTTTCATTCAATTGGGCTAAGGTGGCACCAACAGCGTATACCAAGGCGTTGATAAACAAGATAGATAGTTTTCCATAGTCAGGGTGCCTCAGGATAGAAAGTTGTTGTAGCAGTTGCTTCAACATCTCAAAAGAGGCCTTCTGTTCAGTGCCCCAATGGAAAGGGGTGTGCTTAGTCAGTAGACGGATGAGGGGTTCACTGAATTGGGAGAACTTAAGGATCAACTGATGATAATACCCCATCATCCCTAGAAATATATGTATATCCTGTAAATCCTTTGAGGGAGGCATTTTTGAAGACGCTTTGCCCTTATCTTGTATGAGTTGGATTCCCTCTTGAGAAATGAAGTGTCCAAATAAACCTAATTTCTTTTGGAGGAAGGTACTTTTGAGAGTTTCAACTTTATATTTGACTCACTTAAGAGTTGAAACACCTCCTTCAGGTGATTAATATGTTTGTTAAAGGTTTTTGAAATACCTTGATGTCATCAAGGTAGACAATGACACTTTTAACTTCAGGTCCTGCAAGATGTGATCCATTGTGGGGGTGGAAGGTGAGTTAGTAAGGGCGTACGGCTACCAACCTGAAGGTTGCGGGTTCAATTCCCACCCTTCACACATCGATTGGGGGTGCCAGCCAAAGGAAGCTATTGGTGGTTAGTAGGTCTAATAACACGAAAACCTTACCCATGACGTAACCAGAAAAATTTGAGTCCTGATCTGGAGGTGGAAAAACTTTCTTTGACGGGATTGACCCTGTTCAGGTTTCATATCGTTTCTTTCTTTTGGTAATGCCTGTACCCTGGTCGGCTTGCCTCAGTTAAATAAAAAGATGTGATCCATTGCGCTCTGGAAAGTTGCAGATGTGTTGCATAACCCATGAGGAATTGGTTGGGTTGATAGAGACCCTCACTGAAAACAAGAGCACATTTCTACTGGCCTTGAGGAGAAATGTCCATTTGACAATAACCTCTAGCCAAGTCTAATGCGGAGAAGAAGTTAGATCTAGAGTTTTCCAGGGCGTCATCAATGCGGGGGATAGGATAGCTATCCTTTTTGTGAGGGTAGTTATTTTACAGTAGTCCATGACTATTCTATGACATCAGTTCTTCTTTTTGTTTCCCAAAAGGGTGGAAGACCAAGGGCTTTGTGAAGGAACTAGTAACATTGCGTCTAGTAACTTCTAAAGCTTCATCCTCATCTGCTGTTCTTCCACCTTTGACTTATGGTAAGGTTTGGACCTAATAGGATGGGAATAACCCACATCAATGGAGTGGCTCCAGTCCTTCATATGGCCATAGTCATTATCTGATTTGGAGAATATGTCGCTAAATCCTTCCAATAAAGTGAGAACATTATCAAGTTTATCTGGGGTCAGCTCATCTGAGATATGGATACTGGGTAAGGTACATACTAGGTTAACTAATGGCAAGCCCATATCCAACATAGAGCCAATGAAGTGAATTTGTTCAATGTCCTCCACAGGGACTAACAAGCCCTTGCCAATCTCCTGATATTTTCTTATAACAATATCCTTGCTGGTGAGGTTTTCCATCAAAATAGTAATAGGCCTCTGGTAGGCTGGGTCTAATATCCCAAAAATACCCAAGGCTCCAAGGGACAACGCCCTCAATATTTATGAGGTACAACAAGCAGTGGCTTGAGATTTGGAGGGTGATCTTTGTGTCAACCACTCGTTGTTCACCCAGCTTAATCACTACCTCATTTTCAGCATAAAAAGGAATACCATATTCAGCATCCACTGAATCAAGCAATTTTTTTTGTTTTTGTCCTGTGGTGGTATAATGTAAAGGTAAAGTGGAAAATTGGTACTCAACCAGGCAAGACTACTCATTCTTGCTGAGTTCTTTATTGGATAAAACTAAGGGGACTTCATAATTGAGTAACGAAAGGAAACCTTGCTTCATGTTGATATTTCCTCATATTTGATCGTAAATTAGGTACCTATGAGCATACAATAGGTGTTGTTGTCCAAGGCCATTGTGGGGGCTGATAAGATGAGATTACCAATTCTAATGGGTAGAGAAGAGTACTCCCCAATAGCACAGGTGTTGTTCAGGCCTGTGGTTAAAACTCTTAATTGTACTCTAAGTCAGGCGCCAGCTTGGTGTTTTCATCAGCTTTGAGGAGATTACGTTCACCAGGGAGCCAGTATTAGGATGGCCATCACCCAGACTTTTTAAATGACCACTTCCACCCTTGTAAGTGTTCCTTCAAAGTTAGGCGACAGAACTAAGACTTCCTTGAGCTGTAAGGTGGATGTTAGTCTGCGAGAAGCTTCAAGGTAACTCTCCAAGATGAACTACATGGTGTGACCTCACTAGTGAGGATGAATTAAGCCAGATAGGAGCTGATCAGCATCGCTGGTGGTGTCAATAATCGCAGGACACCCTAGAACTTGGATGAGGTACATATCTTCAGGTATGGTGATCTCGTCTACTCCTCCAGCGCTCAGATGATCTGAAACCTCCACCTCAGTGGGTACTTCTAGTACATAGTAACTAACATCCTCGTAACCCCCTTCAGATCATCCCCAGAGGTATTTTCAACAAGGGGTAATGACATACTTGAAGTAAGTGAGTCAGGCACATGAGCTTCGTCAGCAATGAGAGTGCCTATTCCTACGCTGACATTTCTTTTCCCTGCTCCTTCTCCTTGGTGTCAGATTTCTTTTTTCTATCACATAGTCTCATAGTGGCCAACTTTATTGCAGTAGGCACACTGGGGACGTTCAGGCTGCTTGGCTTTTGGTTTTGGCTCCTCAGGGCCCATAATCTTAAAGGTATTCTTTTTATTTTCAATGGCCAGGACCCAGGGCTTAAGCTTTTGATCCTCAATGGCAAGAACGAAAGATCAGGATACTACTCCACAAGGATCTTCAAGCTTGTGAAAGTCAGCGACATTTAGTAAAGACTCTTTTATATCATGGATGTTGCAGAAATAGAGTTTGTTGGAAGTGATGTGCATCAATAAAGGAGGGTGAGATGCAATATCAGTCAATATAGCGACAACAGCTTCATCCAAGGTCAACATCTTAGAAGTTAACAACGTCTGCGCTTCGATATAAAACTGTTCCACAAAGGCAACCACTGAATCTCCACTTCTTATGTTAATGCGCATGAACGCCTGCTTCTTCATGCTTAAGCTTAGTTTTGAGCCAAACTCGTCAATGTGAGCCTCCTTAAACTCAGAACAGGTGTTAAGGGAATCTATATGGGGCACCATCACCTCCTGGGCCATGTTATCAAACAGGAGAGGATATGCTTGACCTTCTGACGGTCAGTCACCCCTTCCATAGCAGCTTAATTGACATAAAAAACAAAGAGATGCTACCCTATCCAGGGATAAACTTGTCCTTAAAAGTTAGTTTGAATGAAACATGGTCACCCCCAGAGAGGGTATGAACTCAGGAGCATCTGTCCCCGTGGTTTCCAAGTGAAGGTCAAACTGATCAAAGGAGTGAGAGAGTCAATCAGGCTGGTATTAGATAACTTCAAGCTTAGTTTTTAAAGAGGTGATGGGTTTTTTGGGAGCCGGATTCACATAAAGCCAATCAGGCTTCCATCCCAAGCTTGTGAGTTTTCAGTTCTTTAACCCGACTCTCCAGTGCCTTTACCTTAAAAGAATTTTGACACAATAGAGCTTAGGTTTTGTTGGTCAACTTCCACCACTCCACTCGGTTTTTGAGCTCCTCTTTCATCTGGTTACACCCTTCATCGTCACGTGGGTGGGAGCCTTGAATATGTACATCACCTTTAATCTATTCATAGCTACGCTCAACCTGTATCAAGTGATTATACACATCCTTAAACAGAGTGGGCCCTTCAAGTGAGGTTTTGACCCCTTGAGCTTCTTTTTCACATTTTCTAACCTGTTGGGCCAAATATTTTGTATCCTCAAGTGAAGCTTTAAGGGATAGCTCCTTTCTAGTTGAGCAAACTTAACCTCTAGAGTGGGAGTAGCCCTAGAAGATTCTTTTTAGATGTCACTCAAGCTCCTCAACGCGTGACAATGCTTGGGCTAGTTGTCACTCAACCACAGACACACGTTGTTCATCCCCAGGTTGAGGGGTGGACGCGTGCGCCAAGAGGTCACAGTGAGTTTGTTCTTCATCAATTTTAAGTTCCTTGGCAAATTCCTCAAGTAGAGAGTGGATGCTCACAGTGGATTCGTTTAACTCATCCCAAAATATCTTCATTGCCCCCTCTACATAATTTACTACAACAGTATTCATGGTGGTGAATACATATGCAACTGAATAATGAAATTGCGGTTTGCCTCTAACACAGATTTAGCTGCTCCAGTATGTTCATAGGTCAGTTAGTATAAATTATCATAAGCTAATCTTAGAACATCATGGTTTGCCAGGTGTAAATGCAGCTCTTCAGGATGGATGGTTAGTAGATATATCATGTGAAACAATACAGGATGGGCAAATCGCGGACATAGGTAGTCAAATTGGTAAGCTGGCTATAGGCATTATAAGGATTCAATTCTCATAATGGTACATGTTGATTATTTGGGCTTCGCCTGATGGCTGGTTCGTTGTTTGGTGGAAATTGCATCTTCAAGCGTCTATTGTGTGAGGACAATAGACAGGATGGTGCTTTAAATTTATGATATAGCTTTTTTGGTAATACTTCAATTGTATACCCAGTTGTTTCACTTGGACGATGGCACGCTGCCCTGATCCTACTGATCCCAAGTGAAAATTGACTTTAATATAAAATAAAGTGATAACACAAAAAGGCTATGAGATAAATTTGAAACTTAATCCTGAAGTTAAAGGGTGTCTTTATTAGTGTAATTGCAAGGGTTAATTATAGGGTTCAATGTTAACCACATCTTACCCATGACGCCTTACTTTTCAGTGACCCTTGGCCACATAAAAAGTTTGTAATGACGTCTACAAATACTTCAACTCAGGGCATCATGCTCAGCCTCAGAGTCAGAGTAAACACCATCATCCTTGAGATGGCGTTTCATCATATCTTTAAAATAGCTGAACTGAATCACTTTCACATGCAATTGGCAGCACAAACCAAGGCGATTTGTTTCACTAATTAGTAATTAATTTGATTGAAAACTCGACTGACATTAATAACTAATTTTGACATAGACCAACAAAGCCCACGTGCCCAAGTCATTAAATAAAAACTTAAATTTAAGTTTGACCTAACCAACAAAGCTCTCAAGCCCATGTCATCATAGTCAAAATATAATTTAGTGAAATTGCTAGGCCGCAAGTCCCAAGTTCAGATACTTAGGATACATCTGAACCATAATTGTTGATAACGAATATCTGATAATTAGGTCCAGTCAATTCCTCAACACTTCCCCCACTTTGATTGGATATAAGCGGTGGATACCCTTCTTCCTGGATCACACTGTCTAAATCTTCACCTTCCTCAAAGTTTGAATGTCATCTCGATAGCCTTCCCTAAGCTGACAAGGCCAGCGTGCCTGATGCTGAGCTTTCTTGGGTTTTGGCGCATCTCCGTCAGGGTCTAGACAGTTGGAACTTGTATGAAGTCTGCATCTCTCTGATTACATTGCAGGCTTCTTCAGTTTGATCATGCTCTCCTCCCCCCACCGAAGAGGGGATACCTACTTCTAATGCCTGCGAGGCATCAATCTATGAAATAAACTATATGATTTGCAATTATCATTATTATTTTTTTTTTTTTACTTTTTGCTTTTTGCTTTTTACTTTTTATTTTTATTATTATTATTTTTTTCTTTTTCTTTTTTTATTATTTTTTATTATTATTTTTTATGATACAGATGAAGGAACTTAGCATTTACCTGATTCACAACCCAGCTGCCTTGATCCTTGATGGTATATACATCTTCAAACAATTTCTCCAATATGGTAAAATGGACCCTTCCAAAGCGAGGCTAGCTTGTGCACGCGGCCTGCGCTATGAGTGTCACAATATACTACTAAATCTCTTTCCTTGAACTTAGTCACTCCCCATGCCCAATGGCTGAAATATTTTCAAGTATTTGTTGCACATAGGGTTTAGTGACTTCTTCAGAGGCTTCAGGTGTGACAACCTTACTTTGGGAGCGAGTTACTACATGTACATTCAAGGAATCTTCGTTTGATACTAAGATAGAATCATTTTTATTGTTAAGCAAGGCCCCGTGGCCATCATTTGCTTGTCAATCAGGTGGGACTGGTGTTGCAGGCATAATAGAGTATCCCGCATCTATTGTGCTTGTTCTTTTCCCTCCTCCTGCATGGTATTGGGAAGGACTATATTGATATTTTGCTGATGGCATTGGGAAGCATAGTGACCTTTGCAATTGCAATTAAAGAAAGTAATTTCACTCACTGGCTGTGAGGTGTTAATCTTCTTATTGGTTGTGAAGGAATTTTCAGCAAAGGCAGTGGTTCCCAATCTGTAACCAGTATTAGGAGGGCCATAATTTTTGAGCATTTGCATAAATAGTCACCCAATTCAGATGTCACAAGGTTTTGCATGAAAGCAGGCAATAGAGTGTTTGATAGATTAGGGTAAGGTTCTACTGCATGCTCTAGTGCTATCTTGGCATCAAAATCGACCATAGCCTGCATGCCTAAGAGAACTTGAGCTTCACAATATAATTGATCCACAAATTTGTCAATTGCTTCATCTTTCTTAAAGATGATGTTCATAAACTTGGATTTTCTGGTCAACATCCATTCTGGACCTCCAAATTCATGAAGCACGGCCTCCTTGACTTTAGCATATGTTGGATTTTCATTAATGTAAAACATAATCAACTCAATACTCCACTCATCCAAGAAGTTAATCATGGTGGCTGCTTTGTTATGGTTGCTGGCCCCATGCATGGCCATTTCAAAGCGTTTGACAAAGGTGGTAATACTTCCATTCTTGTCAAAGGACGGCAGGTTTCCTGGTTTGAAATTATCACTTCCCCATTCCTGGTGTCAGACATTCTCTTTCTTAACTTCAGAAAAAGAATGTTGGAGTCCACACTTTGAATAATATTGTAGTTATTGATGATATGAGTACTAATGGTGAAAAGACCTTAGCAGAATCTTGGTGGAATCCTAACTATCAGGAAAATATGGTTTATAACCAGAGTCAGCTAAATAAGGTAAGAACTGATAATAGGATTGCTTTGACTTCTCAGCTGTATTTGAGGTGTTCTTTACCACATGGGTCTGATCACCTCCGAGGTGAGAAGATATTACTTGACGATGATAGGGTGCAAATTAACCAATCATTACCACATGAGTCTGACCACCGCCAAGGTGAGAAGATTTTACTTGCTGGTGATTGGATACAATTCATAAAATCACTACCACATGGGTCAGTTTTTCCTCAAATATTTTATCTTCAATCTGATAGGCTGAAAACCTATATTACCTAATTTGGATAACTCAGCTTTATATATTTTAGCCTCAAAAACCCATGATCTCAAAATTCGAACTAGTTTAAATAGGAAATACTAGTATCGAGGAAAGGACCTTTTTTGGTTTTGCCCCGCTTAAAAAATAAAAAAAAACATAAAAACTTTAAACTCTAGTAGAAACCTAGTTTTCTTAAGAGTTTATTATTTTAAGTAAATTATCCATTGTGGGATCCATTGGCACATAGCACCAGCGAGCATAACCTTTGCTGGATTCTGACACCTGGTTATCATGATTACTATTTTGTTGACCAGAACCAGGCGTACTAGGGCGTTGGGGCTTCATATCCCAATTTGAGGTGTTAGTGTTGACCAAAGCAATCATATTGCTAAGCAGTTGTTGACGTTGCCCAGCGTCTGTTTCAGTAACTATTTCTGAATCTTCATCCTCATAATATTTGGAAGAATTTCCAGTCAAGTGGGTTGTAGCACACTGATAATGCCCATCAGCCAGAGTTCAAATTCGCTCGTTGATTTCATTTTTCCAATTGACATGATTTCAAGTTTTAAATTTTAATTTTGCTATTTCCTTATTCAGGCTAGTAGCTTGTAGTTGCAAGGTGGAAATCACTTGGTCCTTTTCTTTCATTGCCTTCTTGCACTGGTTCAATTCTTCACAGAGATTATTTTGACTCATTAATAGCATTAACATCATCATTGAGAATATTGATTTTTCTGGTGTATTTGTCCTTCATCTGCGAGATTTGGTCGCTCAAATGTTGATACTGGTCACCATCTGCAGTCCCAGCCATGAGCGCCATTGTTGATTATTTGGGCTTTGCCCGATGGCTGATTCATTGTTTGGTGGAAACTGCAGCTTTGAGCATCTATTGTGTGAGGACAATAGACAGGATGGTGCTTTAATTTATGATATAGCTTTTTGGTAATAATTCAATTGTATACCCAGTTGTTTCACTTGGATGATGGCACGCTGCCCTGATCCTACCGATCCCAAGTATAAATTGACTTTAATATTAAATGAGTGATAATGCAAATTTGGTTATATGTTATTTTGAAACTTAATCCAGAAGTTAAAGGGTGTGTTTATTAGTGTAATTGCAAGGGTTAATTATAGGGTTCAATGTTAACCACATCTTACCCATGACGCCTTACTTTTCAGTGACCCTTGGCCACATAAAAAGTTTGTAATGACGTCTACAAATACTTCAACTCAGGGCATCATGCTCAGCCTCAGAGTCAGAGTAAACACCATCATCCTTGAGATGGCGTTTCATCATATCTTCAAAATAGCTGAACTGACTCACCTTCACATGCAATTGGCAGCACAAACCAAGGCGATTTGTTTCACTAATTAGTAATTAATTTGATTGAAAACTTGACTGACATTAAAAACTAATTTTGACATAGACCAACAAAGATCACATGCCCAAGTCACTAAATCAAAACTTAAATTTAAGTTTGACCTAACCAACAAAGCCCTCAAGCCCATGTCATCATTGTCAAATTTAATCAAGTGAAATTGCTAGGCTGCAAGTCCCAAGTTCAGATACTTAGGATACACCTGAACCATAATCATTGATATAGTATATCTGATGATTAGGTCCAGTCAATTCCTCAACAGTACATAAGTTGGTCTTCTACAGAAGAACCTCTTTCTTGGGAAGATATATCGCCAGGGTTTAATATGCCATGAGTTAGGTCTCTCACTACTTCAGCTGCAGGCCAGGTAAGGCGGTGAGACTCTGGTATCAGGATTCGTTTAAACTGTTCTCCAAATGATAAGGTTGGGGGCTATCCATAAGTCATCTTCTTTCCCATCTCCGTTTCACACCCAGCTAGTAATACTTCCAGCAGGTGCGCCCACCATTTTGGTGATATTAACTGTGTGGTGTACAGGAGCCCCTGTAGCGAGCACCACTTTGTGAGAATCCAGCAAGATTTATGCTTACTGGTGCTGACAACAACTGGATTACCACAAAACACTCTTAAACTAAAGCTAATACTTTTTTACATAAAAGTAAAGTTTGGGGTTTGAAAGGTTTTTATTGGGCGTGGGACAAGAAACAAAAAAAATGAGTCTTCCTGATAATACCATTTTTATTTAAACTATATCAAGTATTGAGGGTCGAAGGGAAGTCAATGCTAATGTTTAGAATAGCTCAATAAGATCCAAATTAGGGAATATGGAAATTTAACTTATTAAATCTTGGAAAATTTACTTCACTTTGGCAAGATGATTGATGGGAAGTTATTTTTTAGGCAAGGCAAACCTGTGGGGTAACAATTTGATATGTTTTAACCAATCACCGTTAGATATAATTGCACCTTGGGGTACCCCACCAAGCCTATAAAAGGGGTTGGTCCCCACTTAGGAGTTTAAATGGAACCAGACGTGGCCTAGTAAGGAACCTCCGATGGACTCCCCAGATTCTCCGCATGGTCAGGGCAATCTGACTGACCGACCTCATGCTAATTTCCTGTATGGTATTAGTAAAAGTGTTACCCCAATTTAAAAAGGTTTCACCAAGAATTGGCCAGGGTCTTTTGGCTGATACTACTATTATTATTATTCAAACAACTCTTATTCCCATATCAAATTTGTAAATGTCTAACATTTCCCCCATTCGGCCTATTTTGACTTAAAACATTCTTTTCTTGAAGCCAGGAAGGCAATTGTCCAAAAAGGTCATCTAAGGTATAAGAAATGCCCCACATTGTTAAAGCGGACATAAAACTGGCGGGGATCTTCAAGGATATCCTAGCATGGATCTCTAGTTGTGTAACATGCACATTTGTGAATTCTAATTGATCAGGTTGTAATGGTCTTCTCCATCCCCTACAGCAGGCTGAAGGTCCTTGGAACTCAGTATTTGTCAATTCCATTGTTGAGCTCCTCAGCTAATGGTTTAATGCAATTATGATGGTGGTAGACCGCTTTACCAGTTCACTTTTATATTCCCTGGGTATCAAATATCACTTCTGAGGAAACTTCCCAGCTCTTTGTGCAACATGTCTTCTCAATGTCTGGGTTGCCACAGAAATTTGTAAGTGACTAGGGCCTGAAGTTTATGGTGCGCTTTTGGACGGTTCTTCTGGCCATCTTGAAGATTAAGCCGTGCCATTACACCACATACCATCCTCAGTCTGGTGGCCAAATAGAGCAGGTCACCAGATTATTGAGATGTATTATCAACGTCTAGCCACAATAACGCAGGATAGTTGGGCATATGACCTTCCATTAGCACATTTTGCATAAAGAAAACCTCCCAAAATATACAAGGTTTTTGCCTTACAAGGTATATTGGGGTATAATACCACATTTTCCCAGATCTGTGCCTTCGCCTGGAGGTCTCTGCTGTGGCAAAACAAGTGAAGAAGTTCTGGAGCACTTAATCTCTGGTCCAAGAGCATCCATTTAAAGACTTAAGTGATTACAAGCGGTTTGCAGATTGGAAGCAGCTTCCTGAACATGAAATCATGGTGGGTTCTTCATACTGCTCAATATGCACCACCTGTGGATGAAGGTGCCATTGCAGAAGTTCATAAGCAAACGTTTAGGTTCTCATGTAGCTATGGAAGATTTAGGTAATGGCGCTTTCCAAGTGGATCTTCCCACTAATTGGAAACAACAGTCCATCTTTCACACTTCCAAGTTGTCACCATTTAAAGGCACGCGGCCTGTGGATCCCGAGACAGTGGTAATTTAACACTTGGAAGAGGCAGAGGTGGATGCTACTTGGCATCTCATCGCACACATCGCTCTATGCAGTACTTGATGACATGAAAAACCTTTCTCTTGTATGAGAACAGTATATTAATACTCGCAATTGTGCAAATTGTCATGAGTTGGTAGTAGCCTTCCATGTGGCACACCTAGATGCTCCCTGACCTTCCCAGAAAGTTGCCTCCACCTTGGCGATCAAGCTCCCTAAGGCGCACAAAATCGTTGTGCTGGCCCAAGTTCCCAGTGGTGTGCTTCCCATCCCAAAAAGGAAGGGTAATTTAAGCCTGAGTAACCCTTGTAGCTGAATTGGGGAGATATTTCCATTTTGGACCAAGAAGGGGAAGAAGCCAGTGGACATCCCCTTTGCCACCTTGGAGATTTAGCCCAGGTGTAAATGAGAGGTGAGTGAAGGGGTATCCTTTGAAGATTGCGTCGTTTCCCATATGCTAACCACTAATGAGTTGTTACAGAGAATTTAGGATGTGTGTGGAGAAATGGCAGCAGCTGGGGTCTCTTCCAGCAGGGAGTTGGCAGCAATTCTCTCCCTCAGCATGTTGTCTCTGGCGGTTCAAGTTCTACCATATAAGTTAATTGGAATCCGCCAAAAAAATTAAGTAATCAGTTTCAGGAATGGGAATTCCCATCAGACGTATCTCATCATCATTGGGAGTTGCAAGCCCATCCTTGATAGGTATGGGTGCAACAAACCCCTTCCTGACAAGTGGGACAGCTGTATATGGCCTGGCCATGTGCACACTCAGTTGCCCGCTGGATGAAGTGACACCAATCCACCAAGTGGAATCACATTGGGAGGGAAAGTTGACGGCAAAGTTTGAGTGTGAGTTTGTTGCCCAGGCTGGGATCAAGCAAGCATCATAGGATTTCAATATGCCAATCTGGTGCAATCAAAAATTGAGAAATTATTCCTGATGGTGAATGCAATTGTATGGTTCTCAATTTGTTTGTGAGTTTATAAGGCAGTGGATTCTGTCAGATAATTACAAGCCTGATATTTTGAGAAGAGCGTTTTGGAAGTAAATGCAGATAAAGTTTCCAAAAGACCCTGGAAAATTCTCAGCGGAACCCCTCAAATTGGTAAAACTATATTAATGCTTCTTGGACAAATAGCATGAGTTTGGGCAAATGGATTTCACTGACCATGTGGCAGAATTAGGGGAGACCATCTGAGATTTCTTCCTGGTCCACTTACAGTTTACTTCACATCTAGGCGGAGACCACCCCTTAAATAGGGTTTGAGGGGGTCCTAAAAAGTGCAAATATTTTACTGCCCAATTATTGGGTCAAATATATTAATTTTTTCTCACAGATTTGTCCTACCTGCCATTGACCCTCCATCAGCTGTTTGATCAAAGTGAGGCGAGTCTCAAGAGCTCTATTAGGTTGAAACTTAAAATTTTCTTATTCAGCTATACCTAACCAAATACAAATTTCTCGCCTCATTCACTTTAAGTCTCAATACAATTTAAATACTAAGCTTTGAGATATTGAGAGGTTCACTTTTCAACCCTCAAGATCAATTTAGTAAAAAACTTATAAAGTCCAGTTCTTTAGTATTTTTAAAATTTTTATATTTACATATAAATGATATAAAGTCCCTAAAACCACATATTCCCACAGGTGAGAGTTATCTCTTCCTGAAAAAATATTATTTGAAAACAGGTACAAAAAGCACCAGTGAGCATAAAAACCGCCTGAATTCCAACAAGTGGTGCTCACTACAGGTGGGCCGTACACTACAAATATCTTATTACAAAATGAAAGTTGGTAGGGAACTTAACCCTCTCAACTTCCCCGCTGAAATTAATCCTAGGATAGCCACTTTTTAACACCAGCTAACCAGTGCTTTGTCTCGCTTTAAAAGATTGAGTAGACCCCATTCATACACCCCATTTCAGAGATAAGCTCACCCCAGGTGAGGCAGTATTGCCTCATTCATCTTTGTTTATGAGTATGTTATGGAAAGAGCAACTGACTATCAAAAAAGCCAGTACATTCTTCCCTGCTTGAGCTGTATAGCTCAAGAAATAATAGTTCCCAACATGATCAGCCTCAGACCTATATGGAGATTAAGCAAGCTATTCTTGAGGAATTTGGTTCAAGCAGAATTCACAACGGCAAAAACAGGCTTTCATGTGACTTAGTCTGCAAGAGGGAGAATCAAACACCTCTTTTGTTAGGCGGTTCTATAGGGAAGCTCAGCCTCTTTTGATTGCCAAAATGCTACCTCTAGATGATGCTATTGCTGCTATCTTTGCTGGCTTGGCGTCTCATCCCTCTTTAACAATGCATATCTCTGCTGCCAAAAGCACCTTCTAAATGTACGGGATATCAACGAGGCTCTGCTAGGGGAGGCTTAAATTTATGAACCTTACCTTATGCAAGGAGCTATGAGGCAAGGATCTACTCCAACCCCTAGTGCTTCTTCTATGGCTGTATCCCTTTGAAAATCTGCTTCTGTGGAGCTGTCACACCGAGTTGCTCCTCCACCATGTGAGGGCAGCTAAATGATACTGTTAGTAGTGGGGCAGCGCTCCCCTCCCACAGCAGTTCAAAAGCTCTGCGTTAAAGGCAGTTATCACTTGTCCTTGATCTCTTCCTTTTTCAGAGAGGTCTTATAAGGCGGATCAATTGTCTTGTCCCTCCAAACTGCTGTCTCTATCCCCCTCAACATCTCTGCTGACCATTTTTAGTCTAAAAACTGTAGCCATGGGGCAGCCTAAATCACCTACGTCAAATGCTAAATGTTGAGCTGTATCAATTGCAGCATCTTCTCTAAAGTTAATAGAGTAGACGAGTGCCCCAGAGCCTCTCCTGCAACAAAGGAAGTCCTGAACTTACCTCACAACTGATGGACTCCCTGAAGTGCATCAATAACCCCTCTTACGACGAATCTGAAGGGGTTGTGAAGATATTGGTCGCAATGTAAAAGGAGACCCAGGTGAAGTGGAGGTATCCAACAGGTTGACACATGATAGTTTGGATATGGTTAGGATCCCCCACCAAACTTATCTTTATCTAGTGTTGAGGGGCTTTGAAATCATTGACACTGTCAGTGACGCTGAACAGATCATTGCCTCACAAATCAATACACCCAGTGTGTTCATACCCTGCAGTCTATTTAAGACAAATACTCTGAGAAGGCCAAAAGACTTTCTTTTAATCTCCATCTAAAATAGATCTTCGCTCTTTCCCTAAACTTGGGTGGAACATTAAACAGAGTGGAGGTTATCAAAGAGTGCGGGTTAAGGCTATCCTCAACACTGGATCCCCAGTGAACATTGTGTCACCAAACTCATTAAGAAATTAAGCTGGCCCCTGACCTCAACTACAATCAAGAATTTGGAACTGCAGGCCCAAACAACTCCTGCGCTATTGGGGCGTACTCTTATCTGCCCATTCGTTTTGGGAAGCTCATCTTGTTAGCCCCAACGATGGCCATTGATAAACATACCTATAATCTACTCATTGGTACCCTGTTAAGCTCTAGTATGAAGAGATTATTAACTTGAAGCAGGGCTAACTTTCCCTGCTTAACTATGAGGTTCCTCTGATTTTGACCAATGATGAACTTATAAAAAAATGAATAAACTTGCACAGTTTAGTGTTTCTCTTCCGCCTTATCCCTGCACTATATGACAGCGGGATAACATACAAAAATGGTGCTTCAATCAGTAAATGGTCTAGAGGGTATCCCTTTCTATGAATTTGAAAAAGGTAGTAATCAAGGCGGGTGAACAAAGGGTAGTTGACACTAAGATTATATTACAAATGCCCCAAAACTTTTTATTGCATATATTCAGCATTAACGGAGTTAGCCCTCTAAAGCCCAGAGTATTGCCCGGCGTGCTAGACCCAGATTATCAACGACCTATTAATCTTCTGCTGGAGAATTTCACCACGAAAACATGGTCTTAAGCATTAGGAGATTGGAAGGAGCCTTCTGGTCCCAATTGAGTACATAAACAAGTTCATTGTATTGGGCCTATGGCGGATATTGGCTTACCCACTGATCAATCCTTATTTACTCTGCCTACTGTTCATTTCTCTGATGAACTAACCCCATCTGAGCTTGACAAAGTCCACACCCTTCTTGAGGCCTAAAGTGACATTTTCTCCAAATCTTATACTGACTATGGCACATGAATGGTTAGACTCATACTATTGACGTTGGGGAGGCTCACCCTATCCAATCCAAACCCTACCAAAAGTCCAAAGTTGAGGAGCTATAGATGCGGATGGAGCTCAAACAGCTGCTGGACGCTGGGTCGTTGGTGCCCTCATAAAGCCCTTGATCATACCCTCTTCTAAAGATAAAGAAGTAAAATGGAGGTCATCGGATAGTGATGGAATTCCACAAATTGAACAACCTCACAAAGAAGTATAATTACCCTTATTCCTCATTGATGACGCTCTGGACCAACTCACTGGGCCTAAATTCTTTTCTGCTATGGATTTGGCTAGCAGGAACTGGCATACGACCTTTCTCCACAGGATCAGGAGAGGTGTGCCCTTATCTGAAGCGAGGGGCCGTTTTAACTCACGCAGCTACCTCAGAGGTTATGCAATGCAACTGCAACTTTTCAGCGGGCAATGGATCACATTCTCCAGGATCTTAAGCTGAGCTGCGTGATTGTCTATCTCAATGACATCACTCTCCTCTCTAAGACCTTCAACGAGCACCTCACACATCTAAAGGAAGTGTTTCAACGCTAGCAAGCATCTAACATCAAACTAAAGCCCTCCAAGTGTACTTTTTTTAGTACTAGATGACCTCCAAGTGTACTTTCTTAAAGAAGAAATTGGATCTCTGAGGCACACTATCTTACAAGATGAGATTCAACTTTTACAAGATAAGGTTGAAGCGATATCCAAAATGAATGCACAAAAAACCCCTCAATACATACAGGTTTCTTGGGTATAATAAGTTATTATTATCAATCTATCCCAAAGTTCGCCCAGCTCAGTGAGACACTCATCTGCCTCATGGCTAAAACATTCCTTTTCAATGGGTGCTGAACAAAAAGCCTCATTTGAGACCCTGAAGGAACTATTGCAACAAATGCCTCTCCTCCGCCACCCTGACTATGGCAAGCCTTCATCTTTGTTTATGGATGCCTCATATTACGCCTTTGGGACTATCTTGGCTCAATTGGATGAGCATGAGGTTAATCATCTTATGAACTACTTCAGTGATATGCTCTCAAATGCTGAACAAAACTACAGCATCACTGAGAAGGAGTGCCTTGCTGTCTTGCTCGCTGTCAAATACTACAACCCTTTATTATATAGGACTTCATTCAAAGTGATCACTGACCACGCCTCCCTGAAGTGATTGCAGAATATGAAGGACCCCACTGAATGGCTGGCTCTGGGCTCTGAAGCTCCAGCATTATGATATGACTATTGAGCATCGAGTTGGGACACGCCATATGAACGTTGATGGGCTGACGCAATTTCCTGTTCTTCACTTAAAAAATAGGGAAGATGAGAGGTTACATGACCTCCTAATGACTCCTGACGCGTGGGTTGATGAGGACAGACCTGTACAGAAGATTCTAGCTCAGCACTCCTACAACACCAAGGTGGAGAATGGGAAGTTATATAAAAGAAAGTAGGGATAAATTGGCTTCCTTATCTCTGGCTGTCAGAGAAATTACCTGTGATCCTGGAGTCCCACACTATCATGGGGCATGGCGGAGTCTGAAAAACCTATATGTGAGTTAAAGAACTCTACTACTGGGAGGGCATCATAAAGACCGTATCTGAAGTTCTAGATGCCTGTATGACCTGTAAAAAGCAATTCAGCTACAATACCTAGTATCAGTATCATTTAACTACGCCCCAACGACCTTTCCACACTATAATCTTGGACGTGGTAGGTTCTCTACATCAGACTAATGATGACAACCGTTATGTACTGGTAAGATTTCAACATTTACCAAATGTATTGAAGCTGTTGCTCTCCCTGCTTAGGCCGCTAAAGCCACTACCACCTTCTTACACCAGTACATCTTCACCCGGCATGGATGCCCTCATGTCCTCCTATGTGACAATGGGAAAATTTTTACCTCTAGAGTGATAAAGCTCCTTGCCACATCCATGGGAGCTCAACAACTCTTGGCCCTCTATAACCCATCCACAAATGATGCCTTAGAAAGAGTTAATAGAACCCTGGTCTCGATTGGTATATCGCCCCCTTTAGGTTGGGACCACCTAGTGCTAAAAAAAATAGAACCTTGGTCTCGATTGGTATATCGCCCCCTTTAGGTTGGGACCACCTAGTGCTAAAAAATATAACCCTGGTCTCTATACTCCGCGAAATGGCCAATTCAGAGCCTCTCCAATGGGATCTCTACTTATCCAGTGCCCTCATGGCCTATCATAATAGTTACCATCGCATCCTCAAGAAGTCCCCTTTCCATGTGTTGTATGGACAAGAATTTGGGGTACCAGCTCTACTAGCTAAAGATATTTTCTCTGAAAGAAATGACCCTGAGAAAGCCATGAAAAAGTTGTCCTAGCACATCATTTGACTACAAGAAGAGGCTATGACTAACTTGGCAAAGACCGTCACTAAAGAATTTCAAGAAGCTAATGAGCTTTGGGCCCCTCTCCCTTCCTTCCAACTTCAGACTTGGTGTTTTAATACCACAATTGCATCACTCCTAGAAGTGAGAAGCTTGAGTCTATCTGGGAAGGACCATTCTAAGTCACTTATAGTGAGGAGATGAGTACTCTATTAAATCCCTTGCTTCTGGAGTCAATGTCAACTGGGTCCATGGCTGATTTTTGAGCCTTTATTTACCCCGTAACACTCTTGAAGGGGGTAATGTTGGACAATTACAAGTCTGATATTGTGAGAAGAGCGTTAAAAAGTAAATACATTAAATCAGCTAAAAGACCCTGGCTGATTCTCAGTGAAACCCCTTTAAAATCGAGGTAATACTTTTATTAATGCTTTTTGGCCAGATGGCATGAGTTTGGGTAGTTGTATTTCACCGATCATGCAGAAGAATTTAGGGAGTCCATCCAAGTTCCTCCTCAGCACAATTAAAGTTTACTTCACACCTAGGCGGATACCACCCCTTTTATAGAGTTGGAGGGGACCCTACAAGGTGCACATGCTCCCGCTCAATGATTGGGTCAAATATAGTTGACTTTACCTCAAGGATTTGTCCTACCTGCCATTACCCTTCATTGGCCATTCTGTCAAAGTGAGGTGAGTCTTGAGCGCTCCAATAGGTCAAAACCTAATATTCCCTAATTTGATTGCAAAACTTTTCCTTCAAAATAAATTACAATCATCTGAAAATTTAACTTAATCAAATTGAAACTAATATGGTGGTAAAGTCCACTGCGAGATCATTTGGTGCGTCAGAATTCACCAAAACAAACCATAAATCGCAGAACCCTCAAGTGAAACTTGTGTGTCAACCAGTCCTACCCTCTCCAAATTGCAGCTGCAAAAGCAGATGCAAACCCAGATTCATCAACATATGGCAGAATCACGAATGATTTTGTCATTGTACTGCTTAACTCAGTCATTTTTGGGTTGAATGAGGGCAAAAAATTGGTGCTCCCCACCCTGAAGGCGTTAATTTAACAAATTAACCAAGGTAGCAGGTGGTATTACCACTCCTAATACCATTAAGGGGGTTCATGCGTATTTGCAGACCACCGCCCCTTTGGAAATTAACCAAGGCGGCCAAACTGAATTGACATTAATTGTTATATCAGTTGGCCATTATTTACACGTTTTAAAACCAACTAACATGCCCAAACTGAATTGATGTTAGATGTCAAATCAGTTGGCCGTCATTTTCATGCTTTGGAAGGCAACCAACGCGTCCAAAATGAATCAGCATTTGTATCAGATCAGTTCGTGGTAATCAACTCAAAATCAAAATCAAATTAAAATCAAATTTTAATCTGGAACTAGCCAAATATCCAATAAGACCACAGAAAAAATTCCAGAAAGCACCTGCTGATAGTCAGATTAAGGCTAAAAGGATATATTGGTGTGAGGATGAACCTAAATCCACCAATCAATTTGCAGGTTGTAATTACAAAACATGTAAGGCTAACCATCCTGGAAAAAGTTGAGCATCAACTGAGAAGGCCCAGAAGGTGCCAGAACGTAAACCCAAAGGGATGCCAGTGCCTCTATCTGGGTTCCCACCCCATGATGAATCAGCTAAATTAAATTTAAATTAAAAAATAAATGATGTGGGCTGACCTTGGGGCAAATATACCACGCCAAGTTTTTATCCTGTGCTGGTTTCAAACATGTGTCAATCAAAACCAGACCCAGAGTGGAGCAGGAACCATCCATCTAGGCTACCACTCCTCATTTTATTTAAATTTTAAATGGAATATAAGCAAAAAAGCGAGTTATAGATGCTCCAGGCACAAGGCAGAAAAATATAGTGCTTTCACCACCCACCATTGACCCTCGTGAAGCTGCTTTTGTGGCTGAAGTGAGGAAGAGATGGGCAGAAACTCTCCCACAATGTGCGCTTCCTAGGTCCCCTCTGAATCATGCAGTTAGAGTCTACTATGAGCATAAAACATTAAATTTTATACAAGAGATTATTTTATTTATTTTTGAAGCAATAGCAAGAGCCCTTCCAGTTAATACCACAATTCATGAAATAATGGAAAGTCATTATAATGATGTAGGGCTCAACAACTTCAGTGGATTCAGACTGGGCAGCTTCTACTAAAATAGAGATTCCACATGGATCTCTTCATATACTAGAATATGATCTAACTTAAAGAAAATTTCTTGGGTGACTTTCTTTAATCTCCCAACTACAGTGGACCCAAAATCCCTAAAGCTTACCCTGCATCAGGGTTTGATAGAATCTGTGTCTGTTCTAACAAATGACCTTTGTACACCAGCCTACTTTGCTTCAACCCAACGGACTCATATTGCTAGAGCATCGTTTATCCCAAACCCTATGGTGGCCTGTAACATGGAGGTTATTCCATGTGTAGCAGTTATTGGATCATGTTTAGAAACCTTCTTTGCTGATCCTGATCAGGCATGACCGTGCTGCTCATGGTGTAATGCTTTGGGCTATCTATATGATAGTTTCATAGCTCATAAACAATCTCTGTCATCCAGTAATCAAGTCCCTGTGACAGGTAAGAAACGCTCCCATATAGCAGCAGCGGCAATCCCTCAACCTACCATTGGGTAATGGTACATGATATAACCCCTGCTGCCCTTTGGGTGGCAGTCAAACAGGCACATCCAGTAGCACAGCTTTATTCCCTTAGTGTTGAAAAGCCCCTGCCAGTTGGCACCCCTTTTAAGTTACCAGACCCTTCACCAGCACAAAATAAACGCAAATCTGCTTCACATAAAGCTAGCCCAGCGGAAGTTAGTCCAGGGGCGTCATCAAAACTAATTTGGTACCACAAGATACTCAGAGAATGGAGCAGGTATGGAGTACCCTAAGTAGAGGTGGAGGCTCAAAGTCATCAACCCCCACAGTCTGAGAGGATTGCAACTCAGACTTCATTCGTTGTATTGAAGGAGGTGAACATGGACTCTGATACTTCAGAGGATGCCCAAAATGGAGGAGTCCATAGAGTCCTCAGGATACTCCCATGAAGAGCAGTGAGGGTAGTATTCTGTGCTGGCTTACAGGCTCTTCAGGCCCTTCAGCTCATAATAGCCCCCTTCTCCAAGTTGATCTGCTCAGATTGATGGTAAAAGTCAGGCTCAAGGACTTATATTGAGCAGCCTTACAGATGCAGGTTTAAGCTCTGGTAACCCCCTGGGATATGGAGGGTGAAATCTATGGGGCCCCAAAGGGGCACCCTGACACTGCAGTCTATTAAATCTAATGGCTGCAGGACTACAAGCGGAGAGCCCACCTTCTCCACAACTTCAAATTGACTCACATGGATATCGCAGCTGTCCAGGAGACCCATGCCCCTATCAGAAAATAGAAGCGTGGAATGATCAATTTGGAAATAACTCTAGTTGAACAAACTATGTAGGGTTGGGACCATCTAGTACTAAAAAAAACAAACTATGTAGGCCTTATTATCCTCAACCCCTTGGTGAAAGCCCACCAATTTTGAAATACATTGATGATTGCCTTATCTTGGGTAAAATTATTTACCCCTGAGTTTCCTTCTTTTCTACAAGCATATACCTGCCAAATACAGGCCTGGAGCAGGACCAGCTTTAGGAAAAACTTTCTCTAATACAACTCCCACGCAACGTAATGCTTATATGTGATTTCAATAAAATATTAAGTCAGGTGCAGGACATATATTTTCCTGTAACACAAGAGATACAAGGTACTGCTCGGTTTCAGGATTTCCTCAGGTCAAGTGGATTCACAGATGCCCTTCCCCCATCAGCATCTGGCCTTGGCGGTATGTCTTGGATCCAAGTTGCAGGCCAGGAACAATATCAGCTTCAAGGATTTATATGGCCCTAGTTGGCCCCTTGCTGGTGGGTCGAGTTTCCTCTCCCATAACCCAAGATAACACTATAAGTGGCCATAGATCTCTCACAGTGATCTTGACAATCATCCTCAGACCATCAAGGAGGTTCTGGACAAGGATTGCTCCAGGGCTCTTTAACAATCATTTTTCATAGGAGAAGATAAATGCGGCCATTTGTGATCCAGAAAGCCTGGACTCTTCTCATTTTTGAACTTTGCAAGAAAAATGGGCAGATAAAACAGCAAGGATCTGAAAGGTAGCCTACAACTGTGCTAAGGCTTGAATGATGGCGCACAGGCTAAAGTCAGATAGACTGAAGCCAGAATACGTCACCTTGAAAGGAATTTCTGACCTGCGCCTTCCTCTCAATGGTTGGAGGCGTGGGAAGTGGCCAAGAGATGTATCAACAGGAACTTATTGAACAAGAGGAAAGAGCAGAAAACTTCAAATCATCACGTTACTACACCCAGTGGGAATGCCCCACCCATTTCTTCCACCAGAAACAAAAAGCCCACTTGAAGGATCAGGAGATGGCAACCTTTAGGGTGGGGACCACCATCACCACAAACAAGGAGTAAATCACCAGTGAGATCCATCGTTACTATTCAGACCTCTTCAAGACTTCCTGGGCGAACCCAGCGGAAGTTCAAGATTCATTGTAGAGGCTCCAGAACAACTGGTTAATTTCTTACCAAATGCTGAATTTCTTGCACCAGTTATGCAGCAATAAGTAATGGACATTCTACTCCACAGCCCGCGCCTGAAGGCCCAGGCTCATATGGTATCCCATTTGAAGTGTATTAGTGGATCCCGTCACAGTTACAAAGGCCCTCCTGATCCTCTTCTCAACCCTTTTTGGAATAAGGGAGAGTACTTAATGACTTGAGAGGATCAATAATGACCCTTATCCATAAGAAAGCAAGCCATGAGGACCTTGTGACTGACGAACAATATTACTTTTGAACAAAGACCACAAGCTATTTACTAAACTTCTACCAAACCACATGACTGAGTGGGAAGCACCACGCCTCAACCCAGATCAGCATGTCTTTATCCCATGGAGATCACTTTGTAACAATCACAATGAGCTTCTGGCAACCCTGTCAGCTACCTCATCTCAAACTTATGGTTTTGTGGCGCTTCTAGATATGGAAAAAGCATATGATCAAGTGAATTGGAAGTATCTGGATGCCTCCCTAACCCGTCTCCACATCCCACCACAAGCTAGGACATGGCTATCAACGCTTTACTCCCAGCTTCACACTATGGTACTGTCTCAACAGGATTTACAGCAGCAGTGATGGTTGAACAGGGTCTCCATCAAGAGGATCCACTGAAAATCAATTTTATCAACATAGCTTTGGATCCTCTTCTGGCCCTACTCCAGGAATGACTGGTGGATATTCATGTTACTGGAAAACCCCACACCCGCACCATAGCCTTTTTCTTATGACACAGAATTGGCAGTTAGATGTAATAGGTCCTAGACATGGTTTTGGAGGCCCTGGATTGCTACTTTAAGGCGTCCAATGCAAAAGGTAACTCTTCTAAAAACATTATAGTGCAAGTTGGTACCACAGCGTTTCCTCCTCCTTTTAGTCTGGAACCTACCTGGGGCACCTTTAGGCACCTAGGTGTCCTCACCACGCCACAAGGGGTCGTAATAAAGGATAATGAGGAACGCTTGCTGGATGCAGTAAAACTCGCATGTAGCCAGCTAAAACCGCCTTTATATTATCCCCCAAGGACGCTCCCTGATGGCGAACGTTTTTCTGCTATCAAAGGTATGGTTCCTCGCTCATGTCTGCCCCTTTACGGAGAGTTTTTACTTGAGGTTGCATGTGATACTCTGCTGCTGGATATGGGGATCCAAGCACCCATCCACTGCTCTACCACACTATATTGGCCACGCAGTGAAGGGGGCCTAGGTCTTTTGGATGCTAGGTCCCATGCCACTTCAATACTGACGAGGTTCTTTAAGCCCATCATTTTCTAGGATATGGCTCTAATGCCTCTTTGGGTCTAGAATTAAGCTAGGGTTTAGCGGCCTTGCTAGGGCTCCCATAGGCCTCTCCAACAGCTGTTGAGGAATGGCTAACAAACCACCCAGGCCACCGCCTCAAATCCTTATCAAGTTTTTACTGGAACCAGGCCCTCCTTGCACCTAAGAGGGTAGGGGCATGGGTGTACAATGCCTTCCCTAATAAAAGAGTAGTCCTGGTATCAGCCCCCAGCATCACACCCTGTCCATAATGGGAGATTTTTATCTCCCGCCTCCACCCTTTGGACAGACCCACAATGCAGCCTCGTCCCCTTATACCTACCCCAGCTATGGAATGGAATCTCTAGGCGCTTTGGAAGGACGTTACTCCCCAGTTCTTTCAACAAAAATGTCAAGTTTACTGTGGCTAGTTCTAAACTGGTCATACAGGACAGGGGATTGAACGGGTCCCACCTTCCAGCACAAGAGCTTCCCGCAATGTGCAGAGCTGACAGACACCCACCTCCACCACTTCTTTACTTGCCCCCTTGTAGCCCTTTTATGGAACAAAGTCTGTGAACTCCTGCGAACAGAACCCTGGGTAGGGCACCCTATTCAGGACTTCATGTTCAACTTCTCACTTCCCAATTGCTCCCAATCATTAAGGATCCTGGCATTTGGCATAGTGATATGGACTATTCATAATTCATCTTTTTGCACCACTTTTGGCTCCCTCTGTTGATGCTACCCTGTATGATCACCCACTTTAAGGTTCATTTTGAGATGGCCCTGAGAGTATTTACCATGTTGTCATGGGCCAATCAGTCAGTTCAAGTTGACACCTGGCTCTGGAAAAACTTTTCCCACTTTTTTATAATACCTCCACTTATCTCTGACTTCGCCTCAAGCTCTTAGGGTCTAAAGCGTGATTAAATAAATATTAGTGTATCCCCCATTAGGTTGATCCACCTAGTGCTAAAAAATAGTTCCTAATTTGGCTAATCCTAGCTTAATCCAAATTTTCACCTCACTCACTTTAATCACCAATACACTTACAATACTAGGCATCAAGCTATTGACAGGGTTCATTTTTTTGATCCTGAGATTAATTTACTTTTCTCTCTCGTTGCAATCACTTTTGCAACTTATTCAATTCAAGTCTGATTCTAGTTTGATAATCTCACAGAGGAGATTAGTCTGCGCCCATGTCAGGGAGCAGTTGAGCAAGTAAGGTAAGAGGAGCAGGTGGTGGGCCTGTGGCCTCAAACGTTTGAAAATGCCCTGGAGAAACTGGCAGAATATAAAAAAAAATTAAAAAACCTGGCGGTCACTATTTCCCCAGAAATCCTCGCTTGGCAAGTGAGATTCAACCAGTACATCAACACGCCGCACTCCCAACCACTATTATCGGTTAAATATGGAGTCCATGTGTTTCTGGACATCCAAAAAAAAGCTCTATGGGAAAAATTTTGTGGGGATGTGCACACTTTTTCCCTGACTGTGGTGTATATCGCACCTCACTCCATGTCATGCGGTTGGCTGGACCTCAATTTTGAAAACAAGGAGGCAGCAGATGAAGCTGCTGTGGTGCGCGTAGTGATCAACCTCTGCAAAGGGCAATGGGTTGTTGAAACCAAACGCACCAGATGGACAAAATCCAACCAAATTTTTCTCACGTTTGACTTTTTGCCTACTACAGAAAAATGTGCCATTTTGGAGCAACATCTGAAAGATGGTCTCACCGTTTATGGCGAAATACAATCTTTTGAGATGCAACGCTTTACGCTGATGCCACACCTGTGCACCGGCAAAGCCATTGCAGTTCTGACCCCAACTGAGGAGATTGTGAAGGACCTAACCCAGATCCCGAACTCCACATATATCAGTATTGAAGGGCATACCACCCACCCTTTCTGGGTAACCGTGGATAGCGCGCCCCCCATCTGCACCCACTATGATGCGTTTGTCCATAAGGCACATGCATGCCCCACCAAGGAGGGCATCACATTCCAAGAGCACCCCTCAGCGGCCATGGCCAGTAGAGAGGCGCACTACAAACCAACCGCAAGAACCAAAGAGGCTTTCCCATGGGGAGCACAAGGCTGCTAACTACTGGTAAAACCTATTTCCTTGCAAGAGCGGAAGAAGGCCAAGCAGGCCTGCAGGGCTGCTGCCAAGGAAGCAGCCAAAGTCACCACCGCTATCCCACACTCTCAATGCCAGGAGGACATCAAAACCTTTGTGGCGGAAGCAACTCGGGAATCCATCAACCAATCAGATTGGGAAACCCATGCTGATTGGGCCACCCAATCTGAGGATCTGATGGGCGACTCAATTTCACCCGATCTTTATGCCAAGCTTCAGACAAAACTGACTTGGTTTCCAACCTACCTGAAAATTTTTTTTGACCCGCTCAATGGTGCACCAAACTTTTCTGCACCGCAAAAAATTTGTTTGACAGTAGGGAAACAAAAAGTGAAGGCAAAAGCCAATGCAAACCTTTTTGCTAAAATCAACAAAACCACTGATAGCATTATTGCAAACACCCGTGCTGCCATGAAGGCCCATGGGGATCTAGAGGAGGCTAGTGGGTCTGGGTGCCCACCCCCTCGCACCTAAGGTTCAATGGGGGAAACCTTCACTTTAGGGACGTTGAATATCGCCAGAATCAAGGCCTCGCCATCCTGGGCTAGGAAACTGAGTTTTTACAAAAAAATTTACCCATGGATATCCTGGCCATCCAGGAGTTCCACTGTCCACAAGGTTCTGAGGATGCTTGGAAAACCATGCTCCTCCCATCCCTATCCTTTTGGTTAGAGCACTGTGGCGTGATAATTCAGAAAAAAAAATTTTATAATTTTTTATCATTGGAATCCTTCCTCAATGGCTGAGTCCTTGTTGTCACTTTCTCATGGGCCTACATGGCACATGCTATCGTCAACATCTACGCCCCAACCTGTGCACAAGAATGCTGAAATTTTTCTCATTGGTCAAACACCTCCCATTACCCCCAGACCCTTTTGTAGTTGGCGATATAAACTGTTGGATAAACACACCAACAGACTGTTGGCCTTCCTCCTCCCACGCCCCCAGGGTCACATAGAACTTCACGTTCTAAAGGCCACCCTTGGGTTAATGGATGCGCTGCCGCAGCAAGCCCCGCTGCTCAAAAATATGATGTGACCCCACATAAACAACGGCCAATTAAGGTCCATGACCCGCATAGACCTTATCCTTACGCTGGCGAAATCCCAACCCCACATTTCCCATTTCAAAACAACAAAAATTGAATTTTCTGACCACCGATTGGTCTCAATAACCTACCACCTACCTGTCACAGTGGCTAAGGCCCCACATTGGTGCAAACTCCGCCCTCCCAAACTTGCATCGCCAGGATTTTCCACTTGGGTGGAATCAGCAACTTTGGAAAAAAAGTTTGTTACACCATTTTGCGTGGACCCCATCTCCACATGGGCAGCCTTCAAAAAGGATACCATCTGCCACTCTCACCACCTCTCCTCCTGACGCTCACGAGCCACATCAGCTGTCATCTCGCACGCTCTGGCAGAGTTGGCACACCTGGAGTCCAACATCCCAGCCACAGGATATAGCCCTGAATGGGGCCAGAAGTGGGCAGAGACAGCCACCCACCTCAACGCGCTCGAAAGGCAACACAAACATCGGGTTTGTGTTCAGTACAGGGCCAAATGCATTACAAAAGGCGACAAGTGCACCGCATATTTTTTAAAAAAGCTTTTGTACCATGCCAGAGCGTGGCCTGCACACAGGTGCGAAGATTGGATGATTCCATTGCGGATACGCCAGCTGAAGTGGCAGTTGAAACACAAAAGCATTACTCTGAGTTATACCAATCCAATCCATTTCAGCCAGCTGAAGTGGCAGAATTTCTTGACTGAACCCACATCTGCACCATTTCCCAATACCCAGAAATAATGAATTTGATTACTCCAAACAAATTATGGGCAGCCATCTGCAGTGCACCAAACCGGAAATGCCCAGGCCCAGATGGCATTCCATATGAATTCTATAAAAAGTACTTCAAATATATCCCCACTACTGCTTGCCTCACTTAACCAGAGCCTTCTGGAAACACGCCTCCTTCCAGGAGGACAAGAGGCCTTCACCGTCATACTCTTCAAGAAAGGGTACAAGCTAGACTTAGCCAACTGGCGCCCCATTGCTTTAACTAACATGGATACAAAAATTTTAAAAAAAATCATGGCTAACCGTTTAGGGATTGTAGCATCTGCCACCATCTCCCCAGAACAATTTGGTTTCATACCCAGAAGGTCGATTTGGGACAATGTGAACTCTGTGGCTGATGCATGCCAGTCCACAGCCTCTGGGGCACTTGTATTCTTGGACCAACAGAAGGCCTATGATAGAGTAAACTGGGAATACCTCAGGGCCTGCCTCCATCAATTTCGCTTACCCCCTCGCTTCATCAACTGGGTGATGCTGCTCACGGAATCTGCAACAATGGCAGTATGTGGCCCTGGCTTCCTAAAGGAAGTAGTCCTCCCTCAAAAGGGCTTGCGACAAGGGGACCCTCTTAGTCCACTCTTATACAACTTCAGCCTTGACCCACTACTTCAAAACGTGAATGCCCGCCTCACTGGGGTCCATATGCCAGGCCAAGCCCCAGTCAAGATGATGGTGTTTGCAGATGACTGTGTGGTTGGAATGTCTAATAATAAAGATGCACGCGCACTTGAAGCTCTCATCCAGGAGTATTCCCGGGTAAGTAACGCTGCACTGAACGCTTCCAAAACCGAAATCCTCCTCCTTGGTCAGTATCGAACCTGCTGGGCCCCAGCAACCAGTGCCCAGCCCGGCCCATCTGCTCACACACGTGCTCGCCCTCCCAGCTCACCCCACACCGCCCCACTGGTGCTCCCCTTCATGCCACGCCCTACCATAGGGCTAGTCCGCCATCTGGGCGTGTGGGTGGAGGCAGTCGGGTATGCATCAGCAGTAGTGGAGAGTTGTATTCTAGACAACGTGACAAAGCGCATCGCCTCCCTCAGAGCCCACCCTACTTCCCTTACTGGCAGGGTTGTTTTAGCCAACTCTATGCTCCTCTCCAAAGTCTGGTTTGGAGCCCACGCCATCTCCTTCTCCCCAAGCTTTTTCAAATCCTTGTATGCCCTGCTGTAAGGATGGCTTTGGTCAAGACGCCCACCACCAGTACGGCTAGAGGTCATGTTTGGCCCTCATCATCATGGTGGCATGGGCCTGCTTGACTTCAAAGCCCATGCTGCCAAGATCCTGGGCACCTGGATTGCGGCCATCACCGCCCCTACGCTCCCTCCCAACAATGGTCCCGCGCGGCCCACTCCAACTTCTCCCGCGCCTTGGGCCTCAACAATCCATCGAACCCTCACTCCCTGATTAAATACCTGGCTTCATACCCATCGGCCACAGGTCCTCACGGGACTAAAACCCACCACAAACGAATCCTCCTCTCCATGCGGAGCGCTGAGTGGAGAAATTGTATTAGCGGACACACAGCCCAGAGAGGCCGCCCCTCTCCTCAGTTCACACAAGAGGTACAGGGGCTACCCATCCAAGATGGCGTGATCCCCACACGGCCCCATGTCCTATCCAGGGTGGACTACCTGGATATGATGGACATCCCTTATTCCATTGAGACCCAAAAAACTATCTGGAAATATGCACACTATCCTCTGTTGCAGCCTCAAATCCGTTCCCATGTGTGGCAGTGCCTGAGGCAGGTGTACCATATGGCTGAGCGCTCTAACGCTTTACACTCATCTTGCGTCATGTGTGTCCAGTATGGAACGATGTTCCACCGCCTGGAGAAGTGTCCTACCTCTAAAGTGATATGGCGCGAAGTTCAACGTCTGCTGGTCCAGGATCAAACACATCCCTTCAGTCTGTCAAGAGATATGTTTGCTATATCCATGGTATACCCTCTTCCATCCTCCCTCCATGCTCTGGTGGTTGCAATTGCCATGTTGACTATCCACACGATTGTCTTGAATGCCATCGCAGGCTCCACCCCCACCCTCCCAGAAGCTGTCCACAGATTCCGGTCTCATTTGGTGGACTACTTTCAGGTGTGGATGTTTGGATACCTCCCACTGCATTGCTGACAGCTGGTCTCCTCCTGGTTCCCAGTTTGGTTCATCAAATCAGACCCTTTCCTCCACACGTGTTCAATTGTAGCTACGGCCCCTTCACACGTTCCCTCCCCCTCCCCATAAGTGGCGTTCCCGCTGGCAACAAGAGATAGCATCACTTCTCTGGGGTGCCTTCCCTTTTACTAAGTTTTTTCTTTCAGGTCAAATTTGGAAGTGTCCATCCTATGGTCAGCCTTCCTCGCAATAATTTCAAAAAAATCCTGAGATCAATTTAAAAAAAACTTATAAACTACATTTTTTTAGTATAATATAAAATTTTCATAATTTAATATAAGCGATATATAATCCCTATAATTACTTATTCCTGCAGGTGAAAATCTATCCTCTTGAAAAAAATACTAAATTTTAGTGAAAAAACTCCAGAAAGGTTAAAACTGCCTAAATTCTAACAGACCCCAGCAGGTTCCGCAGTTGCTCCATTTTTACCAACTTTCTACCCTTTAGAAATTCCAATAAACACAATATCCAAAAAGTTTAAATTTTATTTTTAAATTTTAGCATTTCGCCAGTTATCATGTAACTATAATTGCCAATTTTAGGGGTCATTAGCTGGTGCACACAGATGCCTTTCTCTTATTTCATAAATCAATATGGAGGCTGTACCAAAGTTATTCTGGCTGTGGTTCTAGATGTTCACTTACCTGAAGTTCCAGGCCAGTCTTATTATTATCAGCACGCTCCATGACACATGGACTTGGCAGCTAAAGCTTGCAGCCATTATAATTCATCTGCCAACCTTTGCATTGCAAGCTCAACTGGTTGTAGGGCGGAGATCTCAAAATTTGGGTTGTACACAAGGTTAGTACTGGTTTCCGCTATATTGATCTTTTCTAGCGACATTTGGATAACCTGATGATACGTCACATAGTATGCCAATAGAGCTTCCAGAAGGTATTCATTCCACCTTGATGGGTCAGATTGAGCCATCTTGCAAATGAAGGCAACTAGAGTCCCATTCGCTCATTCCACTGCTCCATTGGTAGCAGGATAATAGTGACAATGAACGAGGGCTAAGTGCCCATCAGCGAACTAAGGTCACGAATTACTTAAGATACAATGTTGGTGCTGTTATCGTACAGCAGTACTTTTGGGCTACCATGGAAGGTGAAGACCTATTAAAAAAAGAATATAGCGGTCACTTTAGAATTATGCGAGGTACTGGAGTGGCCTCAACCTATTTAGAGAAATGGTCAATCGCCAGTATGATATGCCAGTAGCTGTACATAGCCTTAGGCAGTGTATCAACAATGTCAAGGCTAACAGTAGCAAATGGGGCAATAGGGTCCACGACCTGATGTTGATATGGCGGATTAGGAGGCTTCTGCCTAGCACAAGTAAGACAGGAATTGATAATGTCTTAGATTGACTCAATCATTTCTACCTGATAACATTGCTCTCACAGCCACTGATGGCTTTTCCTAACAGAACCAAATCCTACAGTTAATGTCCCTCCTGAAAAGACTCTATTGTAGCTTAGGGATGGACATATAGCAACTAAGAGGGTCCAACCTGTTTCTATAGCAGTCAGTCCTCAAATGGGTTTTTCAGTCATCTTTTTAGTTGTTGTTGCACCACGGGAGTCTCCTAGCTCCATTAATCTGGTTTTTAATAAGGTCATAAAGTTGACCTTTTCAATTGCATAGAGGGTCTATAGGTGTAAATGTTTACTGTTTCTGGTTATTATTGGCAAACAACCCCAGTAAGCATATTAATGCACATGTTCAGTTTCTTGTGCACTTAATCTGCGTTGTACAGTATATTATATTATTAGTTGATAATAGTATGATGACTATTATCTATAGTTGAGTAGAATTATTATATCTCAGCCCAACGCTCAGCCAGTATTCCCAATTAAACTAATTGAGATGTCATGATCTAGGGATTCGTTCCCTTGTTTTTCCAACCTTATCTTCTCTGAGAATCCCTGATGAAAGTCTCTTTGGTCCAACACACAGTCAGCGATCCCTGATTGTTTTTCCTTCTTCTCTAGATCCCCGCTCAGATCTTTACTCTTTTTCCTAAGAGTCTCCCAATTATCATACACAGCGCTAATATCCTTGAGAAGAATAGAACATTGGAAAGCTGATGATAGTTTACTACTTAAACTATATACCAGATGAAAACTATAGAACTCTATACTATAGAACTATATAACTGTTTTATAAATACTGTTTTTTATCATGAGTGAATTTTAGCGGATTTATAGTGAGGATTTGGTCATCTAACTCTCGGTTGACACCTCTTCAATGAAATGGCAGCTGTTGCCATTGAATCACACATCCTCGTCTCAGCAGCAATGATCTTCCCCATCCTGGCTAGGATTCTGTATTGGACATCCTCAAGACCTAAATGGAAAGATTTTCAAAACGTGTCCCTAATATTTTCCTCTCAATCTAAGCAAACCAACCATATTTGGCTAGCGACCTGCTTAGGTAATGGGACTTATTACTCATTAAGGCAGGTCACGCACCATCTGATCAATTTGCTAGTTGTAGGTGGCATCACTTGCCTCGCAACTTACTACTCATTCCCAATCAGTCAGTGATGAAACCTGAACGATCCCAATTGGTACACCTGATAGTTAATCACTATCAGATGTCCCTATTTCGTCAGCAACTCCACCTGATGAGATCTTAAGTATTTTTCCAGATTGATCCCCAGCGGATATGACCAGGCGAATATCCTAAAATCCCCCAAACATAGTTACCTCAAAATATGGGCCAACCAATTTCCAATTCACTTCACCTTAGAGAATTATCCCCTAGCGATTCCTGGTAATCTAGCAGGCTGGGAATATGGGCAAAAATCCCAACACATCCTTTCTTGCCTAGATTCTCAGCGAGAAAAGAACTGGGGCATGAGAACACCGCTTTGGACACTCAGTTGAATACTTCATTGGCTCAAGCAGAGTATGATTGTCAATACTCAATGCTGATTGGGATGACCTTCAGCATGCGACGCTCTTCCTCTTCCTCCTTGCTACCGCCTATTCAGAGCACAGTCCCCACGACCTACTGTCATGCTGGGCTAATTGATTTAATCGTGACAATATTAGTCCCAGGCATCTGGTTTGCCCCCATCAGGGTATATGACCCACAATCATATTCAGGATTCTTGGTTTGACGTCCTCAATTTACTGATTTTCTCCTCATCCTAGACAGAAGACTCTTGCCGTTGATGTTTGTTTTGTGGCCCAATTAAGAATACTTACTTATGTTCGCCCATGTTATTTCTCTCTTAACCATTTGGCTCAAGTCATTCCTAATTCTTCAATTGGAGAGCTTATCTCATTAATTTTGAGATAGTTTTCTACAAAATTGAAGCTTAATGGATTGTAGAGTGCATAATGTCAACTTCCATATAAGTCTGACATCCCCCTCTTGTCCAGCTCATATGTCAAATTTCGAGTTGTGATACTAGCAGCTTCTAAATAGTTTGTCTGATCAAGATTTTTGGCTCTTCCAGAAGATGAGTCAGGATGCATTATGAAACTCTTCTATGGTCCTTCCAGGACTCATACGCCTAGTCTGGTGCCAGCGGCTAGTCCCTCCATCGAATTACCAGAAATGGTAACCAATCCCTCCAAAACCAGGCTTGCAATTGTTTCAAACAACCTCAGCCAGTTCTTCCTCTGTCATCAATTCCAGAGTTGGATTTTGAAACTCTCCTGGATTTGGCTCCTTTTGCAGATGCACCAACCATCATTGTGGATGCTTCAGAGATTATGCCTTTTGCTCTTGATCGCTCTTTTGTTGCCAGGTCAGACCTGCTTCCTGAGTTCCTCTTCTGACTCAGACAATACTACAAACCTGCTGTCCTAGCTACCAAGCTCAACATTGGTGACAGTATTCATTTTGAGTTCCCCTATGCTGAACTCCGAGCCCAAGTCAAAGAGTCTTTACCCTAGCGCTGAATCCCTCTGATCTTGATAACATTCTGGATTAAGATACCACCGCTTATGCTCTTCACTTTGCAGCCAAGTTTTTTGAAGTTGGTCCATGAAGCTTCCAGCCTCTCCCAGGTTTCACCATTCCTTCATCTTCAGCTTCTGAGAAGCTTGTGGTCATCACTTGCAGGATGCCATTTACTCCCTGCATGACTATCTCATCTCCAGCGCTTCCCATTGGTATCTTCCACTGATGGCATTAGTAGGGGACATGATTTGGCAACCCCTATAAAGCATCCCTTATTCGGTGCCAGCCCATATGTCTGGTGTTCTTGATGAAGCCCATCATTGGGCGCTCAGGACAAATCTTCTGGCTCCAGTGCCATATCAGGATTACTTGGGGTTATTTGCCAATTACCTTTTTTTTACTGCTACTTCCCTCCCTGCTCTGGGGTGTCGTGATTGGCTTCTTCCAACATTTTAATTTCCCTTCCCCTAGTCGCTTTCTCGCAGGGCTCTGCACCTGCTCAAAGAATGTGGGTTTGTGTAGGTATAGCCCTCACTAGCGTCTGATCTCACATTAATTTTGACAGGCTGTTCATTTCTACTGCGATCCATCCTCCCTCCCCCAAGAGGTGACATAGGCAGAATCATCCCCATATTGAGGAAAATTAATAAAATTAAAAATTTAAAAATATATTGGTTATTTTTATGCGGGTTATAATCTTTTTTCCAATATCCTTTATCAATCTTTTTATTTTTATTCTTCTTTTTTCCCATGGGACATGACCTTGTTTTGGTTCAGTGGTCCATCTTTTTATTTTTCCCCCAAATTGGGTCCTGGGTACTTAAGCCTACAAGTTATCATGGTTCAAAATATTATCCTCTTAAGGTTTAACCATCCATTTGGTTCAGTGGTCCTCTTCTAGGACTTGACTAAAATCTCAGTACATAACCATTTAATGGTTCAGAGGTCCGCTGGGAACATTGCAAATATTTTTCTCTTAGGCTCAATACTTCTGATTAGTATTGACCTTCACTATATGACCAGCAACGCTGTCTCTTTATGTATAGGCTACTCTTGCCGACTTTTGGCAATACTCTTGAATATATTAGGCCTTTGATATCGACTGATTATTCGTCCAACAGGTCCTAATTTCATCTCATATTTCGGCGACTGATGCTTTGGATCCTCATATCTCATTAGCCAACAGTTCTACTCAATTGTTCAGATCCTTTTTCTCCTAAAAACGATTTTTGACCTTTGTGGCCATCCTTAATTACACAGGTCGTTCTGGCCTCATTAGCTTCATCCAATTTCTCCTGAATTGATGAACTCGTCTCCAGCAACTTCTGACCATTGATTGAGTGTTATTGATTCAGATGATTTTCTACACTATCTTGGATTAATCATTTCCTATTTTGATTTCATATCTTCATTGGTATAGTAATTCAATTCTCCTGATTGATTGATTCCTATTTCATCCAATGCCTCATCAAACACTCACTCCTCAGGACTATCTAAAGCGGACCCACTTCAACCTGAGTTGATCCTGCTGTTTCTCAGGACTATTTCCAGTGGACCCAATTTCAACACAAGTTGCCCTACTGTTACTCTTCGTCTCAAGTAGATGTCATGTGGAACTGGTTTCCTTGTAGCACAAGATAGTTCTATATCTAGGCTGCAAGTCCTTTTCCCCAAAATGAGTATCTTCCATCTGCTTCACTTGGAGACTCACTTCTGAGCTTAGTGAACGCCAATGAACGTGATCCACTTCACATTCTGTGATCATTAAAGTTACTTTCCTTAGTAACTTATTTCCAGAATTAGAAACATCTTCATAGGACATCATGTTCTAAGTTCTTTTACTCAACTACACCCCTGTAGTGAGCACCATCTTGTAAAAATTTACCGTTTTGGGTTATTATTGGCAAACAACCGCAGTAAACTCATTACTGCACAGGTTCAGTTTCTTGTGCACTTTGTCTGCATTGTATAGTATATTAGATTATCGGTTGATAATAGTTTGATGACTATTATCCATAGTTGAGTATAATTCTTATATATTGGCCCAACGCTTGGCCAGTATTCCAAATTAATTTACTTTAGATGTCATGATCTAGGGATTCGTTCCCTCATTCTGTCCAACCAATCTTGTCTGAGATTCACTGGTGACATCCTCTTCAGTCCAATAGACAGTTGGCAGCAATCCTCGATTGGTTCTCCTTCTTCTCTAGATCCCCATTCAGGTTTTTACTCTTATCCCTAAGAGTCCCCCAATTATTGCACACACAATAATATCCTTGAGAAGAGTAGAACAATAGAAAGCTGATTATAGCTTACTACTTAAACTATATACCAGATGAAAAATATAGAGCTCTATACTATAGAACTATATAACTGTTTTTGTAAATACTGTTTTTTATTAAGAGTGAATTCTAGTGAATTTATAGTGGAGATTCGGTCATCTAACTCTCAGTTGACACCTCTTCAATGAAACGGCAGCTATTTCCATTGAATCACCCATCCTCGTCTCAGCAGCAATGGTCTTCCACATCCTGGCTAGGATTCTGTATTGGACATCCTCAAGACCTAAATGGAAAGATTTTCAAAACGTGTCCCTAATATTTTCCTCTCAATCTAAGCAAACCAACCATATTTGGCTAGCGACCTGCTTAGGTAATGGGACTTATTACTCATTAAGGCAGGTCACGCACCATCTGATCAATTTGCTAGTTGTAGGTGGCATCACTTGCCTCGCAACTTACTACTCATTCCCAATCAGTCAGTGATGAAACCTGAACGATCCCAATTGGTACACCTGATAGTTAATCACTATCAGATGTCCCTATTTCGTCAGCAACTCCACCTGATGAGATCTTAAGTATTTGTCCAGATCAATCCCTAATGGATATAACCAGGCGAATATCCTAAAATCCCCTCAAACATAGTTACTCCAAAATAGGGCCAACCAAATTCCAATTTACTTCGCCTTAGGGAATTATCCTCTAGCAATTTCTGGTAATTTAGCAGGCTGGGAATATGGGCAAAATTCCAACAGTAGGTAATTGATACAATCCATCAATGTTTTGGTTTATCATTCCTGCATGATGAATGATAGTGAAGTCATAACTTTGGACTTTGAGTTCCCAGAGGTCCAGATGTCCATCAAGGTCTTCATTTTCTGTATTCAACCAGGAAGGCATGATCCATAACCAATGCAAAAGTATTTCCATATAGGAAAGAATAGAAGTGCTTAATAGCAAGCAGACCGCTAAGCACTTGCACTTGACAACACTGTAGTTCTCCGCCATGTTAGGGATTTGATAAAGCATATATAGGATGATCAACTTAATTGGCTTCAAGATGTGCCAGAATGGCCTGACAGCCACATCACTAGATGAGTATAAGAGATAGATGGTTTGTCAAACTCAGGATGGATCAAGTTAGGAGCAGTCATTAGGACTTTCATCCAGATGTCAGAATTTTGTTGTTGGCCCTTTTCTCATTGAAACAGAACCTACTTGTGGAGTAGGTATGTCAATGGTTCAGCATACTCAGTAAAGTGGGGAATGAAATGTCAGTTTTAACTGACCATCCCAAAAAACACCTGAAAATCATGTAAGCTAGAGGGCTGAACCATTTTCTCAATTATGACAACTTTGTCAGCCAATTCTATAGTCCCTTCCTAGTTAACTTTATGACGAGGAAGTCCATATCTGCCTTAAATAATAGCCATTTGGCTAGTTTTATTTGAGTTAAACAGTGAAAAAGATGTTCAAACACCTCCTTCAAATGGGTGAGATGTTGATTAAAGTTGCAGGAGTATACAGTCCCATCATCAAGGTGTACTACCACACAGGACTTCGTCAAGTCCCCTAATAAGCCATCCATCTCCCTTTTAAAGCTAACATGGGAGTTACATAGCCATTGTGGCATCCTCATAGATTCCAAATAACCCCTCACTTCTATGAGGGCGCATTTCTCCTGATCTGCCACCATGTAATTCCAGGGATCATCCCATTTTCAAGATCAGGCGTTTTTCCCACTTCCAGATAAGTATGGTCCAAAGAGGGCAGCTGTACCCCTTATAACCCAGGGCGACCTTACCCATGTGGTAGATGAGCGCTGGGTAACAGCGCTCCCTCTGAAGTTTCCTCCCCAGGTACCTGTGCTCACCTCTGCCAAACTTGTCCACCAAATTGATTAAATCTGTGCTGAGATTACTAAATCAAAGATGAAAGGAATGAAACCAATGGGAATAAATCCCGATGATCAGAAAACTAATAGTTGAGAAGGGGAAAGTATAAAATTCTCAGACAGAATTGATGATGGTATCTAGTCAGCTAGCAGTATGATTTCAGATGCTAAACACCCTCAAAATTTGTCGAGGATGATCTCTGATGAGTAGATGATACCTTTGGGAACTAACGCATATAATTCAAAACTCCTACCTAAGAAATCAAGATTTGCACCTGACATAACTCATTTGGTTAAACAAACGCCACAGTGACTGGGAACAGGCGGGTTTGGCATCCTGAACCCATTTCCAACCAAGTTTGGGACCGCCCCTATGTGGGGTGGCCCTGGGAATTCCCGTTGCCCATTGGGCCAGATGCTGTCACACCAACTGACGGAAATGCAGTCAAGCCTTGGTCTAAGCATTCATGGACAGACTGATAGCGACTCAGCCTGTAGCTGAATCCTTTGATTTCAGTTCTAAATAGTACTATCCTCCCCCTCCCCCAAAAATTTGCCGGGTTAAGTCAAATTTAAGGGTCCAATCCCTGCTTTGATCCCCTACCAATTGAACACTATTCAATCAGTTGCTTTGCACTGAGAAAATTGTTGGTCGATTTTCTTTATTTATCTTTACAATAAACCCTTTACACAATTCCAGCTTAATGTCTAAAACTAAACCGCCCTTTCAGCTATATTCCAACAACACTTGGGGTTTATGGCCATGCTCATCTGGTACTTTTCTAGGTGTCTATACACGAATATGGCTCATAGGCACTCAATGGCGGAATTCCTTCCTAGTTCCATGACTGTCATACCAGCAGCAGTGCCACTGGCATTCAGGCTTGCCGTTTAGGTGCTTCAGCACTTAAGCTGGCAGGCTGCAAAAAATAACTTGATATTTGCCTGACACAACATGAGCTCAATCTACCAGTAGCCACTAGTAAGATCCATGACCAGAAATAAACTGAATCAAGCAAGGAGTCATAAGGAAGAATCAATATGGGACAGCAAATAACTGTTCTCCAATGTAATTGAATTCAGTCAGCAGTTTTTCATTACTACCCAATGACCCCATCCTTCTTTCAAATAAGCAGCAAGGGCAAGGCCCACGTACTTTGGGAAGGCTTGAGTAATTTAGCGTCCAGTAGTTTCCTTGGTTCCTTTGCCACTTTGTCTTCTTCAAAATTTAAATTTCAGTAGGGTTGAGTGCATAATGGGGGTATCACCAATAAGCACTCTATTCTTCATCCCTTTCATCATTCTGAAGTCATGAGAACTTTTATAAACATATATTAGCGTATTCCTCAATAAGCGCATCCGCTTGCCACTGCTTTCTGGAGGTGAGGGTTTACCTATTTTCATTTCAACATGGCCTATTATAATGTCTTTGTCAATCCTCAGGTCATTTTTATTCTAACATCTGCAAACAGATTTAACTTGTTCAGCAGGTAGGGTCTGAACATATGCCACAGGTTTAATCCTAGATATTTGCATAGGCTGGTCCATGAAGTTGCTATTAAAATGGTTAAAGGCCTTAAAGGCATATTCAGCAATCCTGGGAAGATAAGAGGCTTGAAGATGATAAGGCTAAAAGTTTCCACTAATTTATAACAAATGCTCTGGCGGAAATGCACTTGATTTCTAGTGTCCACCAGTATTTTCTATTTTGGTGGGATAACGACCTGTTTATTGGAGTATATGACCATCCCCTCCTGAGTGTCAGCGCTAAGAGGAGGCAGTCTAGTTTTTGGTCCAATGACTCAGTAATCAAACCTCTCAACAAAGTTCTGATGTTCTGATAAACAACTCATGGGTTTTTTTCCTTTTTTTAGAAGTATTTTTAACCACTAAAGTAATGCGGTATGCCAGGATAGAGGAGTACAAATCCTTATGACTAACTTTGGTTAAATATTTAATAAGGAGTTGGATGCTGATGAGAAGGTCATAACTGTAATACTCTAGTAAAACTGCATGGGGTGTCACAACCAGTGATCCAAACTGGAGGGGCAGGGTGGAGTAAGCACCCAGGGATTGATTCCACTAAAGGCTTGCATTTCCATTTTACACGGTGTGATTCTGGTCTTGCGCAACTTTTATCTTCTTCACATCTAGGAGGAAATGACGTTAACTGTTGACCAGATAACAACTATGGTTAAGATTTTCACTTTATGGACATTACCTCAACCCAGGTAACAAAAGTGCCATAATTGGGATTAAATAAACAGAATTTCCCTGTGGAAGCAGGTCAATGTGAGCAGGGTCAGTAGAATTTTAATCTTTACTTGAAGAATGAGTCTGGGAATCCACTTCAACAGATGTGGGAATGACATAGCACACAGATTGAATGGCGGCAGGCGTGATTTGTGTCAGGGAAACTGGAGCGCAGGAGGTCGCTGGAGGGAAAGACACAGGCCAAAGGTGACACAACAAGGCCAATTGACCCAACAAAATGAAGAGACGTCCTAAATGGTCATTATTATGTTTCCAAATAGATCTGTGGAACAAAACGCACACCAAACTGGCCACAATCATTAGGGACATGAGGCCTTGGGAGCTGGGAAGGGTGGCGAAAAATCTAAGGCAAAAGGAAGCAAAATAGGAGGAGGCGGAGCTGGCAGAATAGGCGGCGGATTAGGTGGAGGACTCAGGTACAACAGTAGGGGAAAACCAGAGTTGAAAACGGACTCCAGCCATTGCAGAACTTTGCAGAGTTGTATTTTTTTGGACAAAACCAAATACAGAAAATGTGCCCAAAATCCTAAATTTTATTAAAGTGATCTTAGTATCTGAGAAAAGCAAAGCCTTTCTCATCTTGGGACTTAATTTATAGGGGGTCACTTCACTAAGATTTCAGTGGATATTGGAACTCTGGTATGAGCTACAAAATCGTCGTTTTTCAACAAAAATCAAAAGTTTTCAAATTTGGCCAGATTTTGTAACCTCATATCTTGTGATTTTCTGGATCTTGAGTTTGATTCCCGCCTGAGCTTTTGCTTAAAATAAGCCGTTTTCCTCAGCTCTGGCTGACAAAGCCAAAACACATTTTTTATCAATGGCCTTAGATAGGTCATTGGTGACCCTTAGTTCTGGTCTCTGCCCTAAGGGCTTATTGGACTTGGCTTTAGAAGGGCGGTTAATTCCAGGAATATGTCATTAGCTGTGACAATATGAGGCACAGGGTCGTCAGAAGAAAGTGCCCTACGCCCTAGGATGACTCTACCTTCACCCCCCAGCCTTTTTCTTTCAACAGGATCCCTCCTGATGACCAAAGATCTCAAAGTAAGAGCAGGGGTCGCGTCAGAGTTTACCTCTCTGTAATAGTTCAACTGTATGGACCTGCAACTGATTCCCCAAAGGTATGGCCTTGGTGAGGCTCCATCTCAGAAACTCCATATTGGACTCCTTGATATCAAGAAATAATTTTTATAGTTTATCTCATTTAAAAGTGTAGTACTAGCGTTAAAATTATTGGAACGATTAGAGGACAGTGACAATAGCATTGTCTAGATTAGCTTGGTTACATGCAGCAATGTCCTGCACTTCAGGGTACAAGCGATCATCAAAACTCAATATTTATTTCCCCCATTTAGGGCGGATCTGCATAAAAGGCCTTTTTCCAGTAAGAAAGGGAGAGGTTACTGCAAAATTCTTTTTATCAGATTCCTTCTTCCCCTCCCAAGTGATACACTCCTTGAAGTATGGCATCAAGATTTCAAAAGCCTTACTATCAGAGAAAATTAGTATGTGCTGACACTTTTGACAATCTGTCATGGCTTCCATCAAGTTTTCATATATATAAAGATAGGACTTTGGGAATCCAGATAGGGGTTGCTCGTTTGTGCTGGTTGCTGTTGGATACCACGACCAATTTTTTAAATAAAGAAAAAAAATAATAAAAAAAAGAAGGTTTTATAAGTTTTTTTATTAGTGTAGGCGCGGGAAAGAAAATGAACCCCTTCAATATCTTACTATTCAGTATTTAAATTGTATCAAGGGTTGAAGGGATTTCAATGTCAGTTTGGAATATCTTGGTATGGTCTAGATTAGGAAATTTGTATTTGCCCTATTGAAGCTTAGAAAACTCACTTCACTTTGGCTGAACAATAGATGGGGAATTATTTTTAGGCAAGATGTACCTGTGGGGTAACGATTTAATGTATTTAATCCAAACCCCATTAGAGAAAATATTGCACCTTGGAAGACATCCGCTAATCCTATAAAAGGAGATGGTTCCCACTTAGGTGTTTGCTTTGAAATAGATGTAACTGGTGGAGAAACCTTTAATGGACTCCCCAGGTTCCCTCACGTGGTTTGGGAAATTTGACTTCCTGACTTCATGCTATTTACCCATATAGTATTCATATAAGTGTTACCCAACTTTTCAGAGTTCCACTGAGAATCAACCAGGGTCTTTTGGTCAATAAGTTCGTTAATATCACTTAAATCACTTTTATCATCATTACGAACTTGTAAATGTCTGACATTTCCCCCTTTTGGTCTATTTTAACCTAAGACATAAATTTCTCAAAGCTGGGAAGGCAATTGTCTGAAAAGGACTGAATAATTTTGGCCTTAGGCACACAATTTTATTTAAAAGTAGGCTTTGATATCTGACCAGGCTAGGTAGAGCATGGATAGCTGTGGGAGAGAGGCCAATCTGAATATGTTGGCTCAGTTATTATGAGGCCAGGTAGGGATATAGCTTTATTAACTTGACAGCGGAAATCATTCATATCATTCTGAAGGGTGATGTAGCAGGTGTTAAAATGGGTGGGTGAAGCCTTAGTATCTAATAATTAGTGGAGGTCTCTGATCTCATCATACTGGCTTGCTACTTTGGAAAATAAAGTATCTTGTCTCATCTCCAGGGCTTTTAGTTCTGCAACCAACTGTTCAAATTTAGGCTTTTTCCACTTGGGTCATATGGGATGTCTGAAAGGTGGCCAAATGGGTACAGGTTTGGTGTAGGAAAACAAACTTGTTGTATAATGAGATCATGATTAATCTTCATCAAGGAACTCTCTTTCTATACTCATCCACGCTTACCAAGCCACTATAAACAGATGTTGCACCAGAGCTTTAATTTGAGCTTCATGGTTTTTGACAACATAGGGTCCACCAGGGGTTAACCCCTGAGGGCTCATGAGGACCCTCAGGACCAGTGCGGCCAGCTTCATTGGGAGGTCATTGCTGAATGATAACTTCCTGATTTGGTAGCATGGCGGTCCTCTCTATTAGTTGTTGGATTCAGGAAGCTAAGGCTGAAAATCAAGAATCAGTGGATTGACATTATCAGCAATTCATATAATAAATTTGTCTAATGTGCATTCCACTCGCTGATCTAGGTCATTGGTGGCATAAGAATCTGCTGATATAGTTCACCGTGTAGGTAACGGATATCTACATTGTTAATTTGGGACAAATGGGTTTGAAACTCATTGTTTTATTGGCAATTACCCATGATGGCTTCACAATTGTCCCACCCAAAGTCAGATGCGGCTTAATACACTAAATGATTTGAGCATGAATCTGTTGAGTAAGCCTCAGCTGCCGCTGGATTTCTACGTGATGTAACCCCAGTAGTTGCATCTGATGATTAATGGAGGGGTGAGAAAATAGACGGAGATGTTCTCATCTGCCTCACCCCAACTTCAGTGCTAGAAAGGTCAGGTGAGGATTACAAGTGTTATGGACCAATGCAACTCAGGCAGAGTGATTACAACTGGGTTGCACTCTGGGAATTATGGTTCCAGTCAGCAAAGCAGTAACAGGCTTGCTACTTACGCCACTTGAATTTAGTAAAGAGCTACATTAGTGGTGGAGATATTTAAAGTCGTCATTGCACTAAACTCAAAACCTTGAGGGCTTGGATAAGTTGTATCTTAACTGTTGAAGCGGACTCATTGGGTCAGGTTCATATTCTCCTCCATATCAGGAAGGCGGTTATTACTGGGGTTGATCATTGGAAGTACATTTTCAATGGGTAGTCTCAGAAGGGACCTGGCATAAAGCACCAGTATTTAACCTTTTATTTAATTATGAGGGCGAGCCCTTTAGTAACTATTTAATTATTAGTTTTAATAACTCCAGCGTAATCTCCTAGTAAACTTTTTAGACCCTTTTATTACTTTTTGATGGTTGGTTGTTACCAAGACATGTATCTGTTATTATAAAGAGGCCAAACCACTAGTAGAAACTAGGCAAAAGTTTTAGTTTAATCGAAAAGTCCCTTGTTTTAGGGTTTAAAGATATTTATGGTCTTAGTTGAGGTCTGGGATTGAGTAGGTATGATGGTTTCCAAATTGGTGCAGCTGAATGATAAATCGTCCACAAACCCAATCTTTTTTTATCAATTGCCAGGTTCAGATGATCCCCAACTAGCAAGTTATTTCAAAATTTTTGGATGAGTTCAGGAGAAATTTGAGCGGTTAGCAGCTCATTCAGGAGTTCATTGTCTATGGCAGGCTCAGGTGAACCTGCGGCGGCAGAACTTTCTTGAGAATGTGTTGAAGCTTTTATTTAACTGAGGCAAGCCAACCAGGAGATGGACATTACCAAAGCTTGAAGAGCTAAAAAACAAATGAACAGACCTACCCAAATGGAATGATTAACCGCCCAAAAGGAGCAGTTGAAACACAACTGAACGAGAACAAAACCAAACAGGTGAGACAGCTATGAGTCACTCATCCCACCATGGTGGAAGGGGAAGGGGGATTAGTGGCTTACCCTAATAATTGGATTCCATATCAAAGGCAAGTGTGTGGGCCAAGGCGTAGAGCAATAGTGTGGGGTAATCAGCAAAATTGGGAGAGAGTTGGCTGGTGGCCAGCTGGTTGTCAAACTTATCTATATCAAAATTGCACCTAGGTATTTGGAATAACAGTCTTCCACATGAAGAAGAATGGAAGGAAGCAGAGATAATAAAGCTGCAGTGGCGCAGGTGGTTTTTGTCTTGGCCTGCAAAGTGATAGAAACTTTCTTGATGGTGGCATTTGCTTGTTTGTGGAGGTTTAGGATGTTATCTTTGACCTGCAAGGCTAAGGTTGGAGCAATAATGTGATGAGGGATACCCTTGGCAAGTATTGATACTGACAAATCGATCATTTCATGGATGTTGGTATTATCTGGGTTTTGGATGCAGAAACAGCGAGCTGGTGTTCAGAGCAGAATGCAGAGGCGTTCAGTCAGGGGCATAAAAATACCGAGGGATGCGAATGGGGTGCTGTACCTGTATAAATTCTTTGATTGGGGTATTTAATTCTTCAATTACATTGTCCATTTCATCAGTTTCATCCAATGAAGTTTATGGATTTAATGTGTATTAAAAATTGGGGTTGGTGATTTTATGGGCTGTGGCTGTCAATCGAGGAATAATATGGGATCAAACCACTATACAAGCTGTCTCCTGATTGGTTGAAGCGCATGTGGCACTGGATTGAGGAGGGGCCTGATTGGCAGCTGCGGGAGCTGAATCAAATGCAGGTTTTGGGTAGGGGATAAGGATTGTACCTCATTCCGGAAGGGCAGTGGAGTGTGTGGCATATCAGGGTCCAGACGGAGGCAACACAGGTCTGATGGATGCAGCAAGATAGGGGAATTTACACTTTGAGTGATCCAACTCAAAGCAGCATGGACAGATAGTCCACCTAACCTCAACATGGGCCCAGAATGGGTGGTTGGGGGCTAAGGAAATGATGGCACAGGGGAGAATTGACAAAGCAATTTTTCTTGTAATTTGGGCTAATTGTGGTGAATTCTTAAGTCCCATCAAGACGAGTGGCCCCATTGGGGACCACAAACTGAAGGATGGGGTCGGAGCCATACATGGCCAAGCCTTCCATCAGCTCCTGATGGAGCACTGCAGGGGGAAGGTGAGTGGGAAACCCCACAAAATAGAACCACCATAGTGGTGTTGGTGGGGAGCTGGGTGCGCGTTTTGGGGATAGGGATGCCCTGGAAAACCAGGGGTATGGTGGCCACAGTGGTGGCGTCAGCTTCACATGTGAAGCCAAGATCAAAATACCCTTTATAAGGGCTTAAATCGATAAATCCAGCCGTTAGCATCACCACCTGTGCCAAGTCATTAATGTCTTTTTCTGTGTATGGGAATAATTTCCTATATTTGACCCAAAGGCCAAAATTCAACTGGGATCAGGGGCGAACAAGTGGGCTGTGAGGCACTGCCTGGGCACATTCCAGGTGGATGGCAAGATCCTTGGGTGGAATTAATCAACTTAATATATTATTGGGACTGGATGAGCCAGTCCAAACGCGTTTTCCCACTGGATGGAAAACACTGGGTGGGGTTTTGCCGCTACCCCACATGGGAGCAGCTGGCAGAGAATACAAGGTCATTGGGGAGCTAATGGGGAAGGTCAGAATAGGCTAGTTATGCTCTTACTTTCCTTTAATTAAAATCACTTGAAAGTTAATCATGTAGAAAGAGAGTCATCAGATTTTGAATCTTATGCTGCCCAAACTTCATTTATGCAAGCCCAAATCCCATTGCTCCTGATACTAAGATAGCAATGTTAATGAATTTACTGGGCTCAGAAATCAGGATATAATTAGGCTTAAATTACAAAAAAATGTTTACTATACTTAAACGAAAAAATCTGCTGATCAAAGCGTTCAGTGGAGCCAAGTGGATGACCACTCAGAAAATATAGTTGCTTACATCTGTTCTATAAAGGACAAGGTAGATGAAGCCTTTAAAGAGCAATTTTATTTAGAGGCTCAGATGCTATCTGGGACAAACATTATTGAAGACTTTTAAGCTCAAATCATTCTTCATCATGCTTGTGACCCTTATAAAGTGTTATATTAAGTAATAATTCCTGTATTAAATGAGAATGATATCACTCATATGGTAAACATCTATGATGATGAGCTATCACTTTTGAGGCGCCAAACAAAACACTTTGTTTTTATTTAACCAAGGCAAGCTTACCAGTGGACGGACATTACCAATGCTCAAACAAGCTAAAAGTAAAAATTAAAGTATAATAAAGTTGAAATGAGACGTATGGATCCACTCAAACTGATGCGAAATTCAAACAAAACACACCAACCAAGTCAGAAGAGGAAATCTGCTATCCATCCATGGTTTTGGGTGAAGGGGGATTGGGAGGCTCTTCTTCCTCATCTATTATGGACATGTAGCGGCACAATGATGATAGCAATGGTGTGGGCGCATCATGGAAATGGGGGTTGAGATAACAAATGGGTGCTTGCAACTTAATGTGTGCGATGAGGAGGGTGGTAATATAGTCTGAAAGATCTTTTTCCGCCTCAGGGCGTACTTTAGTTAGGGTGGCGATGGTTGCAAGGTTGTTGTGGGTAATGCGGGTCTTAGGGCCAAACTTTGCGACCACTGCAACTTTTTGAACTGCTGAATTTGCCACCTGATAGTATTGGAGATTATCTTTTTTCTGTTTTGGAAGCATGGTACTAGGCAGTATAGAAGGTGGCAGACCTTTAGCCAATACTGCAACTGATTTTGCAACAGCTTTACGAGTTGGGTGACATTTGGGGGAGGCAACTGCCTCTTCAGCTAGATGGTGTTTACTTTTGAATGGGTTGGCATCAGGGTGAGGCGCATAATGGCACTTTGGGAATTGGGCTGAATAATCAGTATTGAGGTACATTTCAAATAGAGGGGGCTCAGCCCATTCAGTTTCAGGGATAAGCTCACCCGATTCATCAGCCTCAATAAAATAATCCCATGGATTTTGGCTGAATTTATATGAGTTGTTTGCATATGGGTTATCCATTGCGATTGTCTGGGAGGATTGTTTAGAATTTACTTTAGTTCATTCTGGCTCCTGATTTATGGTTCAGGAGAAGAGGATCGTTAAGGTAATTTTTGGTTTGTTGATTCAGTGGTTGCAGTGGCTACACTTTGAGGGGAGGGTGAAAGGATAGTGCCCCATTAAAAAATTGTTATTGGATTAGCTATGGTGTCATCATGCATAGAGTCAGGTGTGGATGCCATGGCTCGTGATATGAAGGAACTGCCATTTCAAATGGTCCAGTTCAAAACAGGTAGGGTAAATGGTGCGCCCTCCATCCACTCGAGCCCAAAAAGGATGGTCTGGGGCAGAGGGGATAATGGTGTGAGGTGGGATTGAGAGGGCTATTTCCATTGATACTGGACGAGTAGTTGTGAAGGCGTGGGGCCTGTGAGGCGAGTGCTCCATTAGAACCACAAATTGTACCATGGTATTGGAACCATATTCTGATAATCCAGCAATAATTTCTTTAACTAAAATTTCAGGTACAAGGTGGGAATGGAGGCCTGCAAACTGAACCACAAGAGTGGCATCAGTGGGCAACCAGTATGAGTAGTTGGGAGGGGGATACCCTGGAACACCAGAAGGATGGTAGTTGCTACTGCAGTATCAGCTTCACTTGAGAAGCTAAGATCAAAATACCCCTTGAAGGGGCAGAAGTTTATCAAGCCTGCAGGATGCATAACAGCCTGAGCTAATTTGATACTTGCTTTATCTCAATAGGGGAACAACTTATCATATTCAACCTGGAGGCCATATCACATGTTGCTCCTAGGGAGTACAAGGGGGCAGCGTGGCAACACCTGGGTTCAAACAAGATGTAAGGCTAAGTCCTTAGGTGGGACATAGCGTGCTGAAGAATTTGGAGGGATAGCCAATCCAACCCAAGCACGTTTCAGCAATGGCCGAAAAACACTAGGAGGTGGTGCACCACTGCCCCACATGGGGGCAGCGAGCATCAAATGCATCGAAATAAGAAACTTGAATTGGGTGACGACAAGTGGAGCTGTTTATATTAAATTTCAACCATCTAATTTGACCAAAAGTGAGCGAATTGAGAGAGAGAATTACAAACCATCTTGTGATTTTCTCAAACTACAGCCTTGGGCCACCTCCCAAGGAAAGGCTTACCTCTGCTGATTGGCCATCAGGCGGGAAGACCTGTTAGTAGTCAGATTAATTATAATATTTTAAGGAAATTTGGGGCACTACACTAATAGTTGCCCTAAAAGGGGCTCTAAGCCCACTGTCCATTCTGTAAACCCCATGGATGATAGGGAGTTGAAAAGATAGAGCGGAGTAGAATGGGGATTTTCTACCTCCACCTTCTATAACAAGATCCCAGGTAAGAATAAATCCCAAAATCTCTGTCTGTGAGATGAAAGGATGAAGATGCCACTCCGCCTTCAGTGGTCAGGTGTTAACAAGTGATGGCATATTGATGGCTATCCACTCACATGAACAACATGAATTGAAGTGGTGGAAGAAGTATTATTAAAGCTGTACTATAACAGTTAGAACTTCTCAAGTTTTCAATCCCATCTAGTAAGGCCCCTAATTTGGTTTGGGGTCCAGAGGCTGTACCTGTTGAGGCATTGCAGGAATCTAGTTTACAGTTATGTGATGAACTTCAGAATAATTTAGGTCAAGCGGGAAACTTAGATGCCCTCACAATAACTTCCATTAATGTTTTTTTTTATGAGTGCACATGTATTGTTAGGCCTGTAAACAAGTTCAAAGTTAGTGCTATTGTAGACAGTGGGGCACCGAATATCATAGTGTTTACTTGACTGGTGAAGAAACTGTGAATTGCTCTGGACATAGGTGATCAAAAAATCTATGGCACTGAACCCTCAGATTACATCCTTAGAAAGGAGAGTACAGTGCATAACCGCTGCAGTTCATCTCTTTAGTGATCTTCATACCTGCTCTTGTTTCCCCTAATAACAACTAAAACTTTATCAATTAGAACCTTGTTTATGATTAAATATGGGTTAAAATCTGATTAGAGGAAAGTAAGGTGGAGTTACTGGGGACAAACCCTTCCATTATTATACAACAAAAAAATGATGACCCAACAAGCGGGCGCCAGACAAAAGTTTCCCCAAAGCTTCCTCAACGTCTGATATTGCTTCCTAGGCTGATAGCCGAGGTGCCATACTGGAAATTTTTTATTTATGATAGTCAATTTTTTGGCTTACTTGAAATAAAGATGCGTGGCGGCTCCCCTTTTGGGTTGGGCACCACTAGTGCTAAAGAGTGATAGGCTAACGGATTGTAAACAGGGGTTATTTATCCTTGTTTTAGGAATGGTATAGTGCCAATTGATACCAGCGGCTATGTAAATGGAACCAGCGTTTACTAAATCAGATTGCAGAGTCTAAGGGTATCCTCATATGAGCTAACTAGAACTTAACTATTCTGTCAGGTCATCAAGTAATAGTAGGGACTGAAATAACTCTAAGTGCCCATGAAGGATTATATGGCGAAATAGTCGGCCCATTTTGGCCATTTGAATTTGGAACCTGTCACTGCACCAGGGCTTATCCTGCTGGAACATGGAGAAATTCAGTTGCTGTTAGCTGAATTGTATCCTTATTTTGTGAAAACTAAGTGACACCAGATAGTTATTTTTATTCATATTTTACCGTAGAAGAGATATCCAGTATCCATGATTTTGGAAATCTGGATGAACTTGTGCTTGAGGACAACGAGTGGCAATTGGTATGTTCTCTGGTACCTAGGGAACGTCTCTCTGGATGAACAGAGAATGAAAAAGTTCAGGCTATAGCCTTATATAAGAAATCTTAGTATTTCAAAGAGGAAGACTATGATTTAGATTGTGTACATGATGTGTTACACTAAATATCTAATGGAGATCATCTTCTGATTCGCCTCCATTCTATCAGGCTTTCAAAGGCGGCAGATGAAGTTGTTAACCAAGAAATCAAACAACTTGTGCAGCAGGGTATGTAGTGACCTCCAAGAGTCCTAGGGCCGCCCCATTTTTGGTTAATAAAAATAAGGATGGATCAAATTGAGTGGTAATAGACTACCAAAAACTCAACAATATTGTAAGGATCTCAGATGCACCCATAAATAAGAATCAGTTGATTCATCCCTTTTTACAAAGAAAGGGAATCGTTCCCCAAGCCCTCATTAGAAAAATTAGCACATTTAGGTCACATCTTTGATGAGCTGTGGGTTCCTGCTGAGGCCTTACATCTCAATTCTAGGATAAGGTGAGGAGAGAAAGTTAAGATTTCTCTTGGAAATTTGATGTCAAAGCTTATGTCGCAAAAATCACAACAATCTGTGACAAGATCTAAGCACGATTGGCGGCTTGAGACCAAATTATTAGCAGGAATGACATCCCAGAAATTGATCTAGCAATGATCCCTCAAAGGAAAGAAATTTTGTTAGGAAATTTTCGAGATATTGGCATGATGAACTCTAATGGAAGCAAAAAATTCAGAAACAGGAACCACAAATCAAGGCACCTGCAATGTGAAAAATGAGTTAAGACGCAAAAGTCACAGGTTTTTTAAGAAGATTAGCGCGTCCAGTTGTAAGAAATGTTCCCCTGTCCCAGCCCCTCACTTCACTCCAACTATAAAAACCCAGAGCTCAGCTGATGGTAGAGTTCTAGGGTAATTGTACTATACTTAATAGACATTTAATTTTGCTTAAATTTCTTTGAACATTTTATAAGTTATCAACTAGTCTGGCGATCCCCAAGGAACCACCCCAACTAATGGAAGATCCACACTCATTTTTATCATTAATGATGGTGTCCATCGCATTAGTTATTTCAGCTATTGCCTCTATCAGCATGGAAACCCTTTTGAGACATACTTTACTAGTTTTTCAAGATGCCCCACCCAGAAAGACGACTATTAAGAATCTAAAATTGAATGGAACGACCAAATTCCCAACTTAATCCATCTGAATTATAACGAAAATGAAAATAATGACTTAACAGTTGCATCTCAGGGAGACACTGTTGAGATTAAACTGACAAAAGTGATTGCCAACCCTCAGTATCAAATATGTGCTCAAAAGTATCAGTAGTACAGCCCAAAAGTAAACCAAGGAGGTTGGATGGACCTATCACTTAATCTAATTCACTTCAATCATGGAGGAATTGGGAACAAAGATTCAGCAGATGCTACTCAGAGTGAAACGACTGGAATTGAACCTGACGAGACCATTGTTGCCGCACATAATCAGGTGCATATACAATTGAGTTGGGATTCTACCCAAATGAAAAACACAAATAATCGGAAAAATTCCCTCCAGCTGGCCCTGAAAGTTTGACCCCATATTTGAAAAGTGGTCAAGATTACTTCCAGCAATCAGCTTTTTAGTTAGAGCGGGGATGATGTTCATAGACCAATACTTTCCAAACATGTCCCTGCGTAGTTCTTATTCACATATAATTTTTATTTAACTGAGGTAAGCTGACCAGGGGATGGACATTACCGAACTAAAACTAAAATCATAATAAAAAATCAACGATTCAAAACAAAACGCCCAAAATGGATGGATTGATTGAATCATACCTAACAAATATCCAACCAGGTGGGCAGCGAATACTGCTATCCCTCCATTGGTGGATGGGGAGGGAGGATTGGGGGGCTCATCTTTGGCCGCATCCATCTCATCCCAGAGTAGGGTGCATGTTAAGGCAGATAGTAAGGGTGTGTGGCATCAGCGGTGTGGGTTTTGATATTCTTGATGACTGGAACTTCCAAATAGTTGCCAGCCATCATAATTCCAACGATGTATTTGGCCAAAGTGTCTTCAGCTTTGAGGTGGGCGTCTGGGAGTTTAACAAATGTGGCAATGTTGGTTCAGGTTATATTTGCTTTCAGATTCCGTGCTGCTGTTACCACGTTCTGGATGGCTTCAGTGACGTTTTTGTGTAAAGTTTTCATGTTGATCTTACTGTGTATTAATATCTTTGGGGATAATGGGAGGTAGAATTCCTCCTGCGAGCGCAGCCAAGGATTTGGAGACAGCTTTGCGGAGCGGATGGCAGTCTGGTGTGGCAGCTGCTTCTACTGCAAGCTGGTGGTCACTGTAGAACGGCTTGGCATTAGGTTGTGGGACATATTTCTGAGGCGGGAATTTTGCATCCCATTCTGCGTTACAGAGCTTCTCAACTTGCAGCAACGGTTCATCAATAACATTACCTGATTTGTCAATTTCATCCAATAATTCCCATGGGTTTTGGTTGAATTGGATTGGGGAGTCAGCGTATGGTTGAGGTTTGTTCAATTCATTTATGGAAGCATGAGATTGAACTGGGATCCAATCTGATGTTTGATTAGAGGAACTATTTATGGCATTGGGGTGGGGAGGAGGCTTATTGGTGGCTGCAGATGTAGCTGCAGCAACAGGCTTTGGGGGTGGAGGAGGTAGGATTGTGCCCCATACCTGAAATTATACAGGGTGGGCATCTGATTGGAGGTCAGCACATGAGTCATCTGATCCATCTGACATGGTTGAGTAGGGGCATTTGCGTTTCAAGTGGTCTAACTCAAAACATGATGGACAGATCATCTGCCCACCCTCAATGCAGGCCCAAAACGGATGGTTGGGCGCTGAGGGAATAATGGTGCACGGTGGAATTGCCACCGCAATTTTACTAAATTCAGGGCTTATTGTGGCATATGCCCAAGGCCCATCAAGTCATGTGGCCCCATTTGGGACCACAAATTGTAAGATGGGGTTGGAGCCATAGGCTGCCAAACCGGCCATTAGCTCCTGGTGGAGCACTTCAGGGGGAGGTGGGTAGGCAGGCCAGCAAACTGGACCACCAAAGTGGCGTCCGCTGGGAGCCAAGTCCGAGTTGTGGGGAGAGGGGTGCCCTGGAATACCAGGGGCACAGTTGCTGCAGTGGCAGCGTTGGCTTCGCAGGTGAAGCTGAGGTTGGTATACCCCTTGTAGGGGCGGAAATCTATAAATCTGGCGGGTATCATCACCACCTGTGTCATTTTGATAACGTCTTGGTCATGGTATGGGATAGTTTCCTATATTCGACCCTTAGTCCATAACGCATGTTGCTCCAGAGGAGCACTAGGGGGCAGTGTGGTACTGCTTGGGTATGAGCAAGGTGGGCGTCCAGGTCCTTGGGCGGAACCAATCAGCCCATGGGTTTAGAATGACTGGGTGAACCAGTCCTAGCGTGTTTTCCTGCCAGATGGAAAATGGCAGGGGGAGTTTCACTGCTGCCCCACGCTGGAGCAGCTGGCGGAGAATCTGAGGACATTGGAGTGAAACTACTACTGGTGAATATAAACTTGTTTCTGTTAAATTTGTGTAATTTGGCTCAGAAAGTTACGCTGAGCAGAAAAAAAGTTTGTTATTCACATATAATCATAATGTCATTGTCATGTGGAATCTGGATTTTATTGTGGGTAATGGATTACCCCCAATGGAAGTCAAAATTTTCTTTGGCATGTCAATTGTCTGGCATAAAAACCAGCCAATCAACACTTCTGTCATGTCATTGGCCCAGGATCTGCTGAACTTGAGCTCTTTAACAGCTAAATACAGCTTATATGGACTTATGCGCGCTCTCCTGACCTGCTGAACATGGTGGCGTTAATCAAGGCCATCAAACAAGTACTGCTCATTCAAGAAGTGCATCCAATTTCCCCCTAGTGCTCAAGCGTGCAACGTAATGGTGATAGGGACCACTTCATGCCCCTTAAATGAAGTGGTTCACAGGTGCTGGGAGTTCTTGCAGAGCTCAAATTACGAGCAACTTTATTTGGAACCACCAAGGCATATGATGACCAACAATCCTTGGCCCTATTAGACGTCTTGGAAGGCGAGGCCAAGATCTAGGCCCACACCCTATTGAACCAAAACTCCCACATGAGGGAGTCACCTCCCTCACTATTCACAGTTTTGTCCATGGTGACTACTCTAGCATCAAGGCCACACATCCTGTTCCAATTATTAACAATGAGGATTGGCCACGAGTTTGGAGGACCATATTAAGTACTTCCATCAACTTGTGGAGTCACTCCAACTACTAGTAGACATTGCCATTACTGCGTTCCGAGCCTCTCTCAACCAAGGATCGCAATTGCATATGGCATGATGCAACAGACCCCAAACATTAGAGGGGGCATACAAACTAGCCCAGCAGATTGAGGCCCGACCTTGAATCTGACTTACTGAAAAAATTAACCCAAAAACCACACGTCCAGTACACTAAACCAACCCCATCCATCCACAAGAATGAGGTACTTGTAATAATTGATAATAAGGTGAAATTGAGCAACAAAACGGATATGTAACAAGATCCAGTATTGACAATGCAGCTGACACCAGCCTGGCGGAAACTGATAAGCAAGACATCTCCTTTCATGCGTTGAAGGTATTGGCCCTCACTCCCTAAATCCCTCCAATAGTTCAGGATGGTGAGACATACATTATCAATACCTCAAAACATGACCAGCTCACTTACCTATCATATGAATTATCCAACCCATACCTGGATGCTATGGGGATTCTAGTAATTCAGGACAAACCACACAGATCTAGACTCATGAACTTGGTCAAGTCATGTATCAAACAGAGACCCAGGCACTGTATTTATACCAGTGGATCCAGAGGCCCCATACTGTCTCCATTAACAGGCGGAAGTAATGGAAAAAGTTGAGGAGGATCATCGTCGCAATACCATAATTGAAAACCTCAATCACATACTTCACTGTCAGATCCATCAAACCCCACATTGACCCTGCTCTTGTATTCTCAAATGGTTGCTATGCCTTTATATTTTTTTTAAAAATCACAGGACTATCCCACAATTGCAACCATCACAGCTTAATTATGCTCCTTGAACAGCTTAAATAAATTAAATCATGCTTATTTCTTGTTTTCCATGGACATTACAGTTAATAACATATGGCAATGCTGAATGAACTAATTGACACAGGCGCGTTGGGAAACTTTTCAATATTAAAATGTTGCAGGTATTAGACCTGGCAGTTACCATGTGGACGCCCGTCTTGGGGTCCTCCAAGGTACCAATAGTCACCCTACCTCTATGCGAGCTGCTACAATTCTCAGCCCATGGGCATCAGCTCCATGCCAACTTCTCGACAATTCTGTACCTATTTTACCCAATAATCCTGCAGGTAAGATAAGAGAAAGCCAGGCGGTCACCATTAACTTCAGGTGAAATATGATTGTTTATTGACATACTATCATCTGGAAGAATCTTCCTGCTCCCCACGGTGGTGAAAGAAAACTCCCTGGAGGCTACTGTGGTATACTCCACCTTGAGAGTAATAGCTGATCTTACCACAGTGCCCTCAATATTGGAACCATACAAATAAATTTTTGACATAAATAAAGATAATCATTTTCCACCCCACTCTGAGTTTGATATCAGCTTCCGCCTAATGGTGAATCTCATAATAATCAATTTCCACTATACCTATATACTGCCACCAAAGATCAGGCATTAAAAATTTTGGATTGATAGAATGATGACTAAAGGTTTGCTAATAAAGAAATCTTCTCCAGTATTGTTCACTGTGGTGTTTGCCCAAAACTTTATGGCATCTTGTGACTTTGTGTGGATTACAACCACTTAAATAATGTCACAGTTTTAATCCATATTCCATCCCACTGGATGCTGTGATCTCCCAAGCGATCATAAAGTCTAAAGTATGCAAAAAATCGGATCTAGTCAACGCCTTCCACCAAGTCCAAGTAAAGGAGGGCCAATTGTGGATGAAAGCTATCCACACCTTTCATGGTATATACCAATTTAGGTTCATTCACTTTGGGCTTAAAAATGCTCCTGACATTTTCCAGAGGATTATTAACCATGTGTTAGGAGAGCTCCACTTTACATGTGCAGTGGAATATATTGTTGGCATCTTAGTTTATTCCCCTACACCAGAACAACATGAGAAGGATTTGGTGGTAACGGCGGCCACTTTGTGATGTTCAGACCTGAACACACAGCTAAAAAATGTGGTGAGCCAGTTAGGGTAAGCTGGGGCTTCCTCATGGCGCAGACTAGGGAGAGCCTGTGGAAACATGGGTGAGTAGCTAACGCCAGAACCCATGGAGAAACGTTGGTCAGGTCCTGTAGTGGCTTGAAAGAAGTGTGGGATGGTAGTGATGACTGTGGCAACTTGTTCTCATAGGTGTCTACCAATCCCTGAGGGGATAATATGGGCAGTGAGGGGGTATGAGTTGGCATGGCACCTTTCAAATGGACTTTCCACAAGCTGAAGTTTCGCATCTATGGACCACAGGACAAGGGAGGGGCAGTACCGGTTGGCTGAGCTCTGGTGCACCTGAATATAATAAATACCGCGGTTTGCCAAGTTGGCCTGAAGCTTATTTAACTTCTAGTTTGGTTGGCATGAGCCAGCTGGTGTCAAAACAAATCATGCAAGAAAATTAAGGCAGATCTGAAAGGACTCCAAGAATTCCTGGACAAAAAAGGAGCTGGAGAGCACAACTCCACTAAAAAGCAGGTGACAAACGGGAGGTATTCAGTTTCTCCAACCACAGGGCCTTAAACCTGAATGTCATTGGGTCTTGTCTCCCACAAGGGGGATGTGAGGCATATTGCCTGTCCAGGATGGTGCAGACGAGCTGCCTAGTACTTTAACAGGGCAAGCATATGTTGGTTTAGGGGTAGTGTGAGCTACACCCAATCACGGTCAGGCCCACATTTTGGTGGTGATTAGATTTGCGCAGTCCTAGCATGGTGTGGGGAAGTACCCCGGGCCTTCATCCTGCAAAGTTGCCTGCATTAGGAGCCCTTTGGGGCTTTTTAAAGCTCAAAGTTTTCAGAATGGGTATTTTCAAGAATCAGCTGCAGTTCCTTAAGGGACATGGTACTTAAAGATGTGAACTCTATTATGATCTCTAAACTGGAAGCAATACAGATATGGGCAACGCCCACCACCCAGAAGCAGCTCCGCAACTTTATGGGATCTGTCACTTTGTTGAAAAATTCTCTCAAGAGATCTCAGAACTAGCCACCACCCTCCACTCACTAATGGGCAAAAACGTGTCTTTTATCTGGATGGTGGAATGCCAATGTGCCTTTAAAGCTGTCAGTGAAGTTTTCACCTCAGCGCCAGTTCTGAGACACACCAATGAAGATAAACTGTTTATCGCAGTCTGCGACGCCTCAGGCATTTTTTTGGTCAGTTTTGCTATAGGGGCGCAATGGCCACTAACACCTGGTGTTGTACTTCTCTAGGAAATTTATGGGCACCAAACGTGGGCAATTTATGAAAAAGAACTGGTTACAGTAGCTTGGACAATGATGCACTGGAGGTAATTTCTGCAGGGAGCAAAGCACACGTTGATGATGTTCATGGATCACAAGTTACTTTCTTACTATTAAAAGCAACAGAAATTGGTACAAAGTCAAACCAGATCCCAATGTGACCTGCTTAATTTCTCTTTAAATATAAGTTCATCAAAGGGTCTATACGCATATTGCCAGATACTAAGCAGGAGCCTTGCAGTTGAGGCCGACCCCTGGAAAGGGGTCAAATCAGTTATGGTGATTCCCCACAAACAAGTGCTGTCTGAGACAACAGTAGAACCAAAAACTGTCACTGCCATCTCTATTTCCAAGATACCCATAGCCCCACTTTCATTGGCCATACTTGATCCCTCTGACAACACCACAGGCCCTGCATGACAGGACACTCCAAAGCCAAGCCCAAAAATGAGTACTGATGATTCCTCCTGGATAAAGTACTGGATGCACAATAAGAAACTATTGAAGGACAGGTTCTAAGGGATCAAATACAGGTTGGGAAAAGCCCTTCAAGTTGGTACTCAAAAAAGGATAGAATGATTTATTTCTAGGATCGCATATGGGTTCCTGAAAGTTTACATACTCAAGTCATAAAGGAAGATCATAACCAATTAAAATAGGACACCTAGGAGGCAAGAAGACTACCAACTTGATTGTCAAAACTCTTCCAGTTGCGCATGCAGGTGCTAATGCTGGGGAGACTGACATAGTGGCTGACTGCAGGTGGCTTAGTGCATCACGGTCAGCCAAGAGGACAGGGGCTTCATATGACGCAGCGATGGATGAGACTTTGATCATTAGAATAAACTCAAACTAGGTGTTAATAAATAATATATTCTTAATTGGTGAAAAATTACTATATTATAAATAAGACAAAACTATTTATAGTACTGTTGAAAAGTAAAAGGGAATCACAATTCATTTAGAATGGCAATAATGACCCATTGTCCATTTTTAGTTCCCACATGGCTTGTACTTAATCGCGTCCATCTTAAAGGCCATCTGATATTCTTGATCTCCTAGTGATAGTTTCATAGCATCAGTTAAATTAGTACTAACCTTTATAAGGATCTCTCAATAGTTCAGGTTTAGAGGTCAATTTTTCTATCTTTCAGAATAAAAAACTGATGAAGGCATTAGGATCTTTGGTCTACCAATGATGGAGTCATGTGAATGTGGATCAGAATTAGAAAAAATATTCATATATATTAGAATGGTTATTAGCCGAATTCAGAGTAATGCAGGTAATACCTTAAATTTGAAACCCAAATTGATGATGTAAGCTCAAACCTAATTTAAGACTTATGGGACCATTTGAGTAGCTTGAAGGTAAAGTCCAACACAGATGTATATTTCAATCTTTTCCTCAAGACAAAGCTTACACTTTGCATAGGGAGAATATTAAGAGAGCCCCATAATGCCAATTTAAGGGGAGTAAGTCTTGGTCTAGGTGAAACTAATTGATTCAATTATTTGTCAAGGTATTTGTGATGTTTCCTGTTGCAAATTTACTAGTTAATCTCATCAGCTGTCTTTGACTGATAAATTTCTGCTCAAGGCTCAAAAGTGTTCATTGAATGATGACTGGTTAAGGTTTGAGCCAGCTTGGTTTGAGTCAAGAGGCCACGCTGGGTCTTCACATCGAGGAGAGCTGGGGCCATGTAATTGTCATCAGAAGAGTCCAAAAGCAGCAAGTTCAATGAGCATAATTTAGTGGCCTCAGAGCTTTCAGACTTCTTAGTGCTCTTGCTGGCGTTATGGCAGTAAATGGGGGGCTTTGGCAGGACGTTCCATATTGACAGCGAGGTTAAGGAGGTGCTTCAGTTTAACTTGATAAGGTAGGATGGAGTCATGAGATTAGATCGTCAAAGTGGCTGAGTCAGGACAGAATGATTTCCATTTGGGAAATAGTTGTGAGTGGACAACAATGGCGTACTTGAGACGCATGTAATTGATGAAATGATTTGGACAACATGTACGAGATTGCCCTGATTTGTTCCCAAGGATAAATAAATTATAGAACGCCAGGTGGCCTTCTGTTCCACTGGAAACCAGTCAAGAGAATTTGGTATGGTGGCGTGGCACTGAGTTGAGTAAACTAAAGCCTATTTCCTCATGGAGGTTGATCATTAGCAGGATTTCACCTCAATCCAGATACTCAAACTGACGCATGGCATGAGAGAAATTAGCAAGGGTACTATAGTTCACCTTGGAATAATTTGCAAGGCATTTCAAGTCTGACTCCAAACTGCGGTAGGTCTCAGTGATTTTCTCTCCAACTCTGATGGTAGGAACTAACCCAACAGCCTCAAAGCTGAAGATGGCTGTCGAGCTTTGTATGAGGTGCAAGATTAAGAGTTTTGGTAGATGGAGTACTTGAGTTCAGGAGTATTTGGAGCCTTACGCTTAACGTGTCTGATGGTGCCAAGAGGGTAAATCTTGACCTTGGGCGTAGCGGTTAGGTCAGCAAGGGTGTCATGGACAATCTCAGAATGATGCGTGGGCGTTCCATGACTAAGCTCCTAAATTTCATATTGATTTCCAGCATATCGTTGCTACAGATCTTTAAGGACATCTTCACCTTGACCAACTTGCAGTTGCACCGCAAGAGCTCCTTATTGGTTTCATTGAGGGACTTCTTAGTGTCCTCAATAATCCCAAAGAGGTAGTCTTAAGTAGACTCTTGAAGGGCAGTGATAGCAGAGTCTTGGAAAAAGATAAGTTTTATAATCTTAAGAAATCTTGCAGCGAGCAACTATTCCAGGTCTAGAACAATGAGGCTGCTTGACACCGCCAACAGCAGGCGCACTCTTGCGGGCAGCCTTGGTGGCAAATTGTTTACACGGTGCCTTGCCACTGGTGGATTTTTGTGCAGTCTTCTTGGTGCAGGCCAGGCTGGTTGGGAAAACGGTTTTTCGCCATCTTGAGGTAAGTTCTCAACTTTCAAATTTTTTAATTCTTTAGCCTTAGATTTTTAGGCCACTCAAGTTAATTTTGGGCTTAAATTAATTAGTAGTGGCGTTTTTCCAAGCTAATATTAAAACTAGGTAATCCCAATAATTTTTATTAACATCTGGCACATCTTCAGAGGAGATCCATTGGAATCGGTAGGTGACAGACTTGCCAGCAAGGAGTCAGCGATCTTGTTGCTGCTTTCAAAAAGGTAAGCCTCAATTGCTTTATCCAGCGCTATTGGTCTTTTAAGGCGCTGGAGTTATTCATAGCTTCCATGGGGCTCTCAAGGTTTGATGACATCATCAAGATCAGAAACTAACTCTCAAATTGTCTCAATCCCATTGGTTTGATAGTTATGTCAAGGTTTGGTGTTCAAGTTTGATCTGCCGTTCAGAACTTTTAGCCCTAACAGTCATTGAGCTTTGTTTCAACTTTATGCTCTGAAATAGCAGAATGGAAAAAAACATCAAAATTTGAAGTTTTCTTTTTGTCGCCTAATAGACATTAGTGTTAAAGTTAAGTTAATTGTTTTTAGTAAAATCTGAGCATTCTGGATAAACTTTTCTTTCTCGTTGCAAACATTTTTGCAACCCATTCACTTCAAGACTAAATCTAGTTTGATAATCTCATAGAGGGGATTAGTCTGCACCCATGTCTGGGAGCAGTTGGGCAAGCAAGGCAAGAGGAGCAGGTGGAAGGCCCGCGGCCTCTAACGTTTGAAAACGCCCCCGAGAATCCGGCGGAATAGAAAAAATCTAAAAAAACTGGCGGTCACAATTTCCCTGGAGATACTCACGTGGCAAGCATGATGCAACCAGTACATCAACACGCCACATTCCCAGCCACTTTCATCGGTGGAATTCGGAGTCCATGTTTTTCTGGACATCCAAAAAACGGCCCTATGGGAAAAATTTTGTGAAGATGTACACAAAATTTTCCTGACCGCGGTGTACATTGCACCTCACTCCATGTCACGCGGTTGGCTGGACCTAGGTTTCGAAAGCAAAATAGCAGCAGATGAGGCTGCAGCAGTGCGCATAGTGGTCAACCTCCCCAAAGGGCAATGGGTCATCGAAACTAAATGCACCAGATGGACAAAATCAAACCAAATTTTCCTCACGTTTGACTTTTTGCCTACTATGGTAAAACGTGACATTTTGGAGCAACACCTGAAAGATGGTCTCACCATGTATGGCAAAATACAATCTTTTGAAATGCAACGTTTCACGCTGATGCCACACCTGTGCACTGGCAAAGCCATCGCAGTTCTGACCCCAACTGAGGAGATCGCAAAGGACCTAACCCAGATCCTGCACTCCACCTTTATTGACATCGCAGGGCACACCACCCACCCATTCCAGGTAACTGTGGACAGCGCGCCCCCCATTTGCACCCACTGTGACCCGTTCAGCCATAAGGCGCACGCATGCCCCATCAAAGAGGGCGTCACATTCCAAGAGCACCCCTCAGCGGCCATGGCCAGCGGAGAGGCGCACTATGAACCAACCGCAAGCACCAAGGAGGCTTTCCCGTGGGGAGCACAAGGCTGCTACCTATTAGTAAAGCCCATCTCCCCGCAGGAGCGGAAGAAGGCCTAGCAGGCCCATAGGACCGCAGCCAAGGAAGCGGCCAAGGCCACCACCACCATCCCACACTCACAACGCCAGGAGGACATGGAGACCTTCGCGGCGGAAGCAACTTGGGAATCCATCACCTAATCAGATTGGGAGGCCCATGCCGAATGGGCCACTCAATCTGAGGATCCAATGGGAGATTTGATCTCACCCAATCGCTGCACCCAAGCCCCAGTCAAAACCAACTTGGGACCTATCCCAACCGAAAAAAAAATTTTGCCCCACTTGACGGTGCACTGAACTTATCCGCACCACAAAAAATTCATCCGATGTTGAGAAAACAAAAAGCGAAGGCCAAAGCCAATGAAACTCTTTCCACAAAAATTAACAAAAACCCTAGATAGCGTTGCTGCTAATATCCGCGCTGCTGTGAAAGCCCGTGGGGACCTGGAAGAGGCAGGTGGGCCTGGGGGCCCACCCCTCGCACCTAAGGTGCGATAGGGGAAACCTTCACTCTAGGGATGCTGAATATTGCCAGACTCAAGGCCTCCCCATCCTGGGCTAGGAAACTGAGTTTTTTACAAAACAATTTACCTGTGGATATCCTGGCCATCCGGGAGTCCCACTGTCCATGAGGTTCCGAGGAAGCTTGGAAAACAATGCTCCTACCATCCCTATCCTTTTGGTCAAAGCACTGTGGGGTGCTAATTCAGAAAAACAATTTTTTCAAATTTACATCTTCAGAAACATTCCTAAATGGCTGAGTGCTCGTAGTCACCTTCTCATGGGCCAATGTTGCACACACAATCGTCAACATTTACACCCCAAACGGTGCACATGAGTGTCAGGAATTTCTCTCATTGATCAAATCCCTCCTGCTACCCCCCAATTCTTTCCTAATTGGCAACATGAACTGTTGGCTAACCTCACCAATGGACCGGTGGCTGCCCTCACCCCACGCCCCACAGGGTCACGTAGAACTACGCGTTCTAAAAGCCACCCTTGGGTTAATGGATGCGCTGCCATGACATGCCCCACTGCTCAAAAACATGACGCATTCCCACGTCCACAACAGCCAATTAAGGTCCATGACCCGCATCAACCTTATTCTAACGCCGGCAAAATTCCAACCCCAAATCTCCCACTTCAAAACAACAAAAATGGAATTCTCCGACCACCAACTGGTCTCAATAACATACCACTTACCCATCACAGTTGCAAAGGCCCCACATTGGTGCAAAATCCGCCCCCAGAGCTCGCGTCGCCAGGATTTTCCATGTGGGTGGAAGAGGCAACTTTGGCAAAATTGTTTGTTGCACTGTTTTGCGTGGACCCTATTTCCACATGGGCAACTTTCAAAGAAGACACCATCCGCCACTATCGCCATCTCTCATCCAGACGCTCACGAGCCACATCAGCAGTTATATCGCGCGCGCTGGCAGAATTGGCCCACTTGGAGTCCAACATTCCAGCCTCAGGATATAACCCTGCATGGGGCCAGAAGTGGGCGGAGGCAGCCGCCCACCTCAATGCACTTGAAAGGCAACACAAACATCAGGTTTGTGTCCAATACAGGGCCACACACATCACTAAAGGTGACAAGTGCACCGCATACTTCTTCAAAAAAATTTTTGCACCATGCCAGAGCGTGGCCTGCACACAGGTGCGAAGATCGGATAATTCTATTGTGGACACACCGGCCGAAGTGGCAATTAAAATGCAAAAATATTACTCCAAGTTATACCGAGCTGAACCAATTCAGCCAGCCGAAATGGCGGAATTTCTTGACTGAGCTCATATCTGCACCATTTTCCGATACCCGGAAATAATGAATTTAATTACTCCAAACAAATTATAGACTACCATTCGTGGTGCGCCAAACCAAAAATGCCCAGGCCCAGATGGCATTCCATATGAGTTCTACAAAAAATATTTTAAATATATATCCCCATTGCTGCTAGCCTCACTCAACCAAAGCCTGTTGGAAACGCGCCTCCTACCAGGAGGACATGAGGCCTTTACGGTCACACTCTTCAAGAAAGGGGTTAGGCTAGACTTAGCCAACTGGCGCCCCATTTCTCTAACAAACACAGACACCAAAATTTTAACCAAAATCATGGCTAACCGTTTAGGGACTGTAGCATCTGCCACCATCTCCCCAGAACAATTTGGTTTCATCCCCAGAAGGTCGATTTGGGATAACGTGCACTCTGTGGCTAATGTGTGTCAGTCCACAGCCTCTGGGGCACTTGTATTCTTGGACCAACAAAAGGCCTATGATAGAGTAAACTGGGAATACCATAGGGCCTGCCTCCAACAATTCCGCCTACCTCCCCGCTTCATTAACTGGGTGATGCTACTCATGGAATCTGCAACAATGGCAGTGCGTGGCCCAGGTTTCCTAACGGAAGTAGTCCGTCCTCAAAGGGGCCTGCGACAAGGGGACCCCCTGAGCCCACTCTTATACAACTTCAGCCTTGACCCACTACTGCGAAATGTGAATGCCTAACTCATTGGGGTCCATGTGCCAGGCCAAACCCCAGTCAAGATGATGGCATTTGCAGATGATTGCGTGGTGGGGGTGTCTAATAGCAAAGATGCACCCGCGCTTGAAGCCCTCATCCAGGAATATTCCCAGGTAAGCAACGTGGCACTGAACGCCTCCAAAACCGAAATCATCCTCCTTGGTCGGTTTCAGAACTGCTGGGCCCCAGCAAGTAGTTCCCAACCTGGCCCATCTGCTCGCTCACATCCACGCCTTACTAACTCAACACACACCGCTCCACTGGTGCTCCCCTTTGTGCCACGACCTACCATAGGACCAGTACGCCATCTGGGTGTGTGGTTGGAGGCAGGTGGATATGCATCAGCAGTAATGGAGTGCCATATACTGGACAACGTGACGAAGCGAATCGCCTCTTTCAGAGCCCACCCTACTACCCTCACTGGCAGGGTTGTTCTTGCCAACTCTATGCTCCTATCCAAAGTCTGGTTCGGAGCCCACGCCATCCCCTTCTCCCCAAGCTTCTTCAAATCCCTGTATGCTTTGCTACAAGGTTAACTTTGGTCAGGCCGCCCTCCACCAGTACGGCTAGAGGTCATGTTTGGCCCTCATCATCATGGTGGCATGGGCCTACTTGACTTCAAAGCCCATGCCGCCAAGATCCTAGGCACCTGGATTGCAGCCGTCACTGCTCCTACACTCCCATCCCAACACTGGTCCCGCGTGGCCCACTCCAACTTCTCCCGAGCCTTGGGCCTCAACAATCCATCAAACCCCCACTCCCTGATGAAATACCTCGCATCACATACATCAGCCACAGGTCCTCACGGGACCAAAACCCACTACAAACGAATCCTACTCTCCATGCGAAGCGCAGAGTGGAGAATTTGTATTAGTGGACATACAACCCAAAGAGGCCGCCCCTCTCCTCAGTTCACACAAGAGGTACAGGGGCTACCCATCCATGATGGCGTGATCCCCATTCGACCCCAAATCCTATCCAGGGTGGACTACCTGGACATGATGGACATCCCTTATTCCACTGCGACCCAAATTACTATCTGGAAATACGCACACCATCCTCTGTTGCAGCCTCAAGTCCGCTCCCATGTGTGGCGCTGCCTGAGGCGGGTGTATCGTACAGCTGAGCGCTCTAATGCTTTACACTTATCCTGTGTCGTGTGTGGCCAGTATGGAACGCTGTTTCACCGCCTGGAGAAGTGCCCCACCTCTTAAGCAATATGGCGCGAAGTCCAACGTCTGCTAGGCCAGGATCAAACACATCCCTTCAGTCTGTCAAGAGATATGTTTGCTTCATCAATGGCCTCCCCCTCCCACCCTCCCTCTGTGCTCTGGTGGTTGCAATCGCCATGTGGACTATCCACACGATTGTCTTGTATGCCATCGCTGGATCCATCCCCACCCTCCCTGAAGCTGTCCACAGATTCCGGTCTCATTTGGTGGATCACTTTCAAGCGTGGATGTTTGGATATCTCCCACCGCGTCGCCGACAGCTGGTCTCCTCCTGGTTCCCAGTCTGGTTCATCAAATCAGACCCCTTCCTCCACACGTGCTCAATAGTGGCTACGTCCCCTACACACGTTCCCTCCCCCTTCTCATAAGTGGCGTTCCCGCTGGCAACAAGAGATAGCATCGCTTCTCTGGGGTGCCTCCCCTGGTACTAAGTTTTGTCTCTTCTGAGTCATATTCGGAAGTGTCCATCCCATGGTCGGCCTTCCCCACAAAAAAATTCAAAATCTGAGCACTCTGTTTGGTCTGAATTCTTTCTTTGACTGGAGGAGTTGTAACTTAACTAACCTATTTATAGTTTTGTTCAAAGCCAAAAGTTTTCTAAACATAACTTTTTCTTAGCAGTAGCCTGGTCCTAGCGTCCAATAGTCATTCCTCTCAGTGATTTTTTCAAAAGCTTCTTCTCTACTAGCATCCCACGTCTTTTTTAAAACGTAGAGCTTTATCCTTAAAGATAAAATATTGCATTCATTAATCTTTCTACTTTATGATGCTGGAAATTTTGCTCAATAACATCTTTTTCAATTTTTTTAGGCGTTATTAACAGGTCAAACAAAGGCTTCAGCTAACTGTGGGTTTTGAAATGCATGAAGTCTTAAGGAAAACTCAAAGAATTTCTTTTAAAAATTTGGTCTCTATAGTTACTTTGTCCTGGTCATTTCAGAGAAGGCAGGTCAGAAGATCATGATCTGGAGTTCTGGCGGTATTTTTTTAGTTCAAAGGTGAGGGGATCTCTTTCGGGTGAGCCTTGGAAGTGCCCCTGTAGTGAGCTAGAAGTTGTAACTCCGCCAGTTGCACTTGCAGATTCTAGAGGGGAGCCTGATATAGTGGCTGACTGCAGGTGGCATAGTTCATCATGGTCAGCCAAGAGGACAGGGGCTTCATATGATGCAGCGATGGATGAGACTTTGTTCATTAGAATAAACTCAAACTAGATAACAAATAAGTAATATAAGCTTATTTGGTGAAAAATCACTTTATAAAAATAAGACAGTACTATTTTTAGTACTGTTGAAAAGTAAAAAGGAAACATAATTCATTTGAAATGGAGAAGAGTGATTTATTGTTCAATCTTGATTCCCACAAGGTTTGTCCTTCATCGCATCTATCTAGAAGGTCAGCTGATCTTCTTGATCTCCTAAAAATAGTTTCATAGCATCCGTTAAATTAGTACTAACCTTAATTAGGGTCTCTCAATACCTCAGGTTTAGAGGTCAATTTTGCTATCTTTCAGAATAAACAACTGATGAAGATATTAGGATCTTTGGTCTACTAATGATGGAGTCATGTGAATGTGGCCTCAGAATTAGATATTATATTCACAAGTAATATTAAAATAAATATTGCCAAATTTGTAATAATTCAGGTAATACTCCAATATTAGACTTATTTTTGTGATGTAAGCTCAAACCTTAAATTAGGACTTATGGGACCATTTAGGTAGCGTGAAATTCAAGTCCTGCACAGAAGTATATGTCACCTTATCCCCAGGACAAGGCTTAAACCTTGCATAGGGAGAATCCCAAGACTGAAAAAAAGAACATATGACTGAAATGGATTGACAAAAGATGTGCTGTCTTGGATAGAACGTTATCTAACCTGTGCACAATACAAATCTGAAAAAAAGGGGAAAACTGGGATTTTACATCCACTGCAACAAGCAATAGGACCATGGACATTGGTATCAGTTGATTTAAAGTTGGTCTGCTACTATAAAAGGTTTGACGTGATCATGGCAGTTGTGGAAAGATTCACTAATATGGCTTGTTTATTCCATAAATAGCTAGAACCATGGCGGAAGACATAACACATTTATTTGTGACCCATTTCACCATATTTGGGGTATCACAAGAGATAATTAGTGATAGAGGACCACAGTTTACATCAAAAAACTTGGACGCCCTGTGCGAGACACTGCACATCAAACCATGATGATCCTCAGCTTATCATCCACAGTATGTTGGAAAAATGAGCAGAATATCCAGTCGCTTGAGCAGTACCTCCAGTGCTACTCCTTTGCCACTCAGGACACATGAGCAGTTGACCTGGCCCTAGCTCAATTTTTATACAACATTTCTTGCACGTCTCTACAGAAATTTCGCCCCTGTACATTAACTTAGGCTACAACCCTATTTTTCAATTGGGCCCCAGATACACAAAAACATTTCCACAGTGTATAACTTCACAACACACATCCAGAAAATACACTAGGTGCAGATGCAATTAATGAAAGCCGTCCAGGATTCCAAGCGGTTTTCCAACCAAAAATGGAAAGCAGCACCCAAATATCAGTTGGGTGACCTAGTGATGGTGGAAATGAATAATATAAATCTTAAGGTGCCTTGCTGCAAACTGGCCTGCAAGTGAACATGATCATTCCCCATCAGCAAAGTTTTGGATAATGAGTCCTTGAATGTGGATTTACCGCCAAATTGAAAGTTTCACAAATCTTTTTACTCATCAGTACTGTCACCATCAACAGCGAAAAACTGGTGAAGATCAAACCACTGTTGATGGAGAAATACTGGAATTTGAGGTGGAGGAAACCTTGGTTTAAGAAAAATCACTTGGGGAATCCAATACCTGCTGGCGTGGAAAGGGTACCCCACCTATGACAACAATTGGATTTAAGCCCACTATTGTATTAATTGTTAGGATCTAATCGCTAACTTCCATGCACAAAACCCTGCTGCTCCAGCGCCCACTGCCTTGAAACTTTAGACCATCGCATCTATTAAGCTTCCCATACCACACAAACACCATAATTTTGTACAGGCTCTGGAGGGAGGAGTAGACTTTGTCCTTTTAAAAAAAGAGTAATGTAAGGATTTCTGCTGCACCCATAAAATTAGACCAGTTGACACCCTTTCAGTCAAAGAAGGGGGAACATTTCCAAGCATTTCCGTTAGAAAAAATAACATATTTAAGGCAAACCCTTGATAGTCTATGGGTTTCCACCAAGGCCCCTCATCTCAATTTTACAAGTCAAAGAGTGGAAGGGAATAAATTCATCACAAAGCTTTATTTGGCCAAAGTCTATGTCATGAAAATTGGGAATATCTGCAACAAAATCTGAGCACAATTGGATGTATTAAGACTGAAGTCCTGACAGGAGCACCTGCACAGAAATTGATCCAGAAAAGTTTTCTCCAATGATAAGAAAATTTTTTTAGGAAATTTGTGAGATATACAAGCATGCTGGAACACCAACAAAAGCGAAAAGACAGAAGAAGGAACCACAAATTGAGCACCTGCAATGTGCAACCTGAGTCATTATGCAAAAGTCCTGGCGTTTTGGACAGATTTGCGCATCCTGTTGTAGGAAATATTCCACAGTCCCTGCCACTCATTTCTCTCCAGCTATAAAACCCCAGTGCTCTGTTGATGGTAGAGTGTTGATTTATTCATTATATCCTTAATAAACTTTAATTTCGCCAAAAATTAATATAAAACTTTTATAATTTCCACTTATTATGGATGTCCCAAAGGAACTACCTCAACCAATGGAGGGCCCTCACGCATTTGTATCAGTAATGATCATGCCATAACATTGGTAACTTCAGCCATTGCCTCTATGGGCGCGGAAGCCTTCAGGAGTCATCCCCTACAAGTTTCAAATGATTCTCATGCTCAAGAAAACGAATACCCAGAGCAATAAAATGAGCGAAATGGTCAATCACTCAATTTATTCCGTTATAATTATATAGAAAATGAAGACGCTAATTTGGTGGCCATTACTAAAAGGGATACTGTTGGGATTAAACCTGACGAAATGATTGTCACCCCTCGGTAAAAGTGCATGTTCAAATGAGTAGGAAGTACAGCCCAAATGCAAAACAATGAGGGCGCATTAATTCATCATCCAATCTAATCCAACACAATTATGGAGGAAACAGGAACGCCAATTCAGTGGACTCTACTCAAAGTGAAACTGTTGGGATTAAACCTGATGAAAAAAATTGTCACTCATATAATCAAGCGCATATCCAAATGAGTCAAGAGTATGACTCAAACACAAATCATAGAGGGGAGAAACAGTCCCTCCCACCAACACAGGCAGTTCATCTCAATGCGCAAAGCGTGGTCAAGATTATTGCTCATGCTCATCTTAGTGAATGGGGTGAAAATGATGTTCATAGGTTATAATTTTCCACATTTATCCATACATTGTTCTTATTTTTGTAGTATCAGAACGGCCATGCCTTGCGGTATTTGGATTCTAATGTGGGTATTATTGTACCCTTAATGGAAACCAAGTCTTTCCTTGGCATGTTGGTTGTCTGACAAGCCCTGCCTCATTTATGCTAGTCATAAGCTTCCTAATATTCCATATCAACATTAAGTTGTGGGTCCTACCACCCCATTTTACTACTAACAGCATTGACGTTGTCAGTCCACTACTTATGGCAATTTAAGGACACCAATATATCATATTGTCAGTTGACCATTTCACCAGATGAATTGAGACCATCTCCGTTACCTCACCCACCTCCAAAGTGGCTGCTTCATTCTTATTTAAACATATCCTCACACATCACAGTAGCCTAAAGGTACTGCTGTCTGACAATGGCACCAACTTCATCTCCTGAGTAATTGTTGACCTCAATATCTTGATGGGCACTTACCACTTGTTAGATTTTGATGGTTAAATCAAAAATAAACCCTTTAAGAAAACCATCAATGCTAATAGATTAATCCCATTAATGGATCCTTTGATATTTCCCGATTTATCTGCATAACTAAATTCTTTCCAAAAACCACCTCAATTATATTTAAATTGTCCCAATTATAATAGCTAATAATAGCTATGATATAATTACAAAATGGCTGATTATGGGTCCACTTGGGTGCAAGGTGGTCCCACGGCATTAACTAAATTGCACCTCCTAAACTAGTGCACTAATCTCAATGCACTAAGGCGGAAGTTGGGTTCAATTAATGAAAGCAATTTATTAAGCACTTAAACATAGACATCCCAAATGAGGGCGTACTTAGTGCTATTGAGAGGCCTGTCAACGTCCCAATTAGGGGTGCGTTATCTTTTATATTCATATATATCTTATTCCCCATTTATTGTTGTTCATCAAGTTATGATGTAGCTCTAATCAGGAAGATTTTGATGTTGAGTTAGCAACCCAAAATTGTCCCAATTATGAGAGTAAAATTGCCTTCAATTGGTCTGAAACAATTATTATTTTTAGTCAATTCATGGGCCAAATTGACTTGGGGATTTCTCATAATTATTTCCATGACCATCAAAGAATAGGAATAATATGAATGAACTCATCTAATAGATGAATTTGGCCAGGAGATGCCTGAGAGGTATATAATACCAGTGCCTGGCCAATTAAAAAACATCATCATTTACCATCTAATTATTGATCATTGATAACTACTGTCGCTTAGTATATTAATTATTGTTTCATCTGTCGTCTGTCTGATATTTGTATCTGTTACTGTTACATCTATATTAGATTTTTGTGCTTGTTTATACTTCCTGAAGAGAAGTACTCAGTTGCTTGTAAGAGAAGTAGTCCCGATTATAGAGGAATATTTCCTATTTTTGCAATAAGACAGAAGGTCTTGTAGGTTGGGACCATCTAGTACTAAAAAAAAGACAGAAGGTCTTGTAATTGTTGTTGCTGGTAGACTTAAGAACGGTGAGAGTACAAGAGTACTTGGCTAATATTGAGTATTACCGGAGAATCTAATTCCCAATTACAAGCAGGAGTTTTAATTGAAAAGCGAGTTTTTATCCTCAAAGCCATTGTTAAGTCATTTTAGCTTGCACCATTGGCTGAAAACTTAACATTTTGGTGCTCACTACAGGGGGTACAACTATCTAATATGGACGTTGGTAATCAGCTTTCAGAATTTGCCAGAAGATACAGTGACAAAGAGATGGAAACAAGATATGTTCATTTTTTTATGAAATTTTTATATCAAATCATTCTGACAATGAGGAGGGAAACAAGTACTCATTAGAGCTCAATTTGACTAGGTTAACAATCCAAATCCCAGAAGGACTTTATGGTGAATTTTATCAACCTTGGTCCTAAACTCAGCTTGAACCTAATGTGGCGCCTGGGATAGTTATTCCCAGACATCAAGAAATTAGTGACTTCTATGCAAACATTCAGAATCAGCCAATTTCTTACCAAAAGGCACCAGGTGGTTGCCTATCTCCATTTGATTCCTATAATGGAGATTGAAACTTTCCACGATTTTGGAACCCTGGATAAGCTAGGGCTTCCTGATGATGAGTTGGATTATGTGCATAATGTCATACCTGTGGCCAATTTTGGGGAACTAAATGATCAGAAAAAGGACCAAGTTTGAGGATTATTCAAGAAATACCATGAGATATTCGCCAAGGATGATTTTGACCTGGGATGTGCGAGAGGAGTGACTCATACAATAGATACTGGGGACCATATATTTATCTGATTGAGGCTGATTAGGCGTTCAAAAACTGCTGAAGAGGTTGTGTCAAAGGAAATTAAGGAACTTCTCGACCATGGTATGTTGATGCCATCTGAGAGTCTGTGGGCTGCCCCAATTCTCATTGTAAAAAAGAAAGATGGGAGCAACAGGTTGTTATTGACTACTGAAAGCTTAATAACATTACCAAGAAGGATTCCTATCCTCTTCCATGTATTGACGATGCCCTAGACAGGCTTGGGGGTGCAAAGTTCTTCTCAGTGATGGATTTAATTAGTGTGTATTGGAAAATTGATCTTCCCGAAGCTGAGCGAGAAAAGTGCGCTATTATTACCCAAGAAGGGTTATTTCAACCAACGCGGATGCCCCAAGGACTCTGTAATGCTCCAGCAACCTTCCAGAGAGCGAAGGATACTATACTGGGTGATCTTAATGTGTAATGTGTACTAGTATACCTAGATGATATAAAAATATTCATCTGTACCTTTGATGAACATTTGGAACATCTGGAAGAGGTTTTCAATAGGTTAGCGGCTGCAAACTTGAAGATTAAGCCCCATAAGTGTCAATTCTTTAAGGACCAACTGGAATACCTTGGGTTTGTAATTGATAAGGAAGGTCTTCAGCCACAACCAGCCAGATTGGAAGCAATATCTAAGTTGAAGAGGCTCAAATCCAAGTGGAATATTTAAGTTTTTTTTGGGCATGATCAGGTATTATCGCCAATTTATTGCTGACTTTGATCAAATCAGAGAACCTTTAATTTATCTACTTAAGGATAAAGTCTCTTTTGAGTGAAATTTGGCCTGCCAGGAGGCATTTGACCAGTTTTGTTTGGCCCTATTAGTTGCACCAGTGTTGCGCTATCCTGACTTTAACTGGTAGTTTATTGTCCAAACTGATGCGTCATTAACAGCAATTGGAGCCGTTTTGTCCCAAGTTGGAGAAGATGGCGAAGAGCACCCAGTAGCCTATGCTAGTTGGACCCTAAATGCCCATGAAAGAAATTATAATGTGACAGAAAGAGAGTATTTGGCAGTTATATATGCCTATTAACAGTTCCAATTATACCTTCATGGAGTGTATTTCACCATGGTTACTGATCATGCGTCCCTAAGCTGGCTTTATAACTTGAAGGAGCCAGAAGGACGTTTGGCTCGCAGGGCACTTAAGCTGCAGGCTTATGACTATACCATCAAGCACCAGGATGGTGCTAAGCATCAGAATGCTGATTGTTTGTCCCGTCTGCCCATTGTGGCAACCCTCTGTCAGCCTGCGGATGCCTTGTTTCAGAAGATGGTTAGGTGAACTTTTGCTGATGAGCCCTAACAAGTTCAGAAAATTCTCTCTGAATTAAAAAAGGATACCCATACTGAAAAAGGAGTATTATTCAAGTTGTTTGGTGGGAAGAAATATATCTTTGCATGTCCCTCAGCTCGAGCAGATCTAATTTTGGCTGTTCATAAGGCCACCAGCCATGGAGGCTTTAAGAAAACAAAGGAGTAGCTCAAGCAAAATTACTATTAGAAAATGATGCATTTTGACATCCATGAAACTTTGAGCTGTTGCCAAGAGTGCCAAGGGGAAAAACTCTTTCAAAAAGCTTTCATACCAGCTTGTTTGGCCCAAATTTGCTTGTCACACTATATCCATAGATGTGGTTGGACCCCTCCCAATTAGCAATGTGAAAGCCAAATATATTATTTTGGCAATCGATAATTTAACAAAATGGGTCAAAGCCAGGGCTATTCAGGACTTAGGAGCCTCAACAACTGCTAAATTTATCTTTGAGCAAGTTAATCATTGGCACAGATACTCAATTCATATTAATGGATAATGGCACAAATTTCACTGCGGTTATTCTCCAGAAGCTCAATGAAATAAATGAGGGTGCATGGTATTCTGTCAACTCCATACCAGCCCAAAACAAATGGTGCAGTAGAACGAGTTAATGGAACACTTGTCAATATCCTAAGGAAACTGACTTCTCAGAAACTCTCCAAATGGAGGCCCTCCTCAGTTTGGCCATTTTTTCTACAACTTTTCTTACCATTCAGCCATGAAGATGTCTCCTTTCCAACTTCTATATGGGAAGCATCCAGCCTTACCACCATTGTTGTAATCCTTGCTACAAGCACCCCAAGAATTGAGCTATTCTCAGTATGTTGAGAGGCTTGCAGAAACCTTAATTAAACTGCAGGCCCAGGCTTTTGATAATAAGTATAAACTTTGTAAGGCCCGACATAAAAAAGATCAAAAAACCTGATACAATCTGTCCAAATTTGCTGTGGGGGATGAAGTATTATTTTGTAATACCCATGGTTTGGGCCAAACTCACAAGTTAAATCGCATTTGGGTTGGCCCATTAAAAGTTATAGAGAAAACTTCAAACTTTTCTTACACTATTTAGGAAAAAAATTTGGGCCATGTATATAATTGAGTTCATGCTAAATTCCTAAGGAAGTTTAAGAAGCGGGCCAATTAGAAGAGAAGAATTCAAATATAAGTATATACAAATATTTGATAATAATAGTTATGAGAAAAAATAATAATAAGAAAAAATATTTATAAAAGTAGTAAAAAAACATTATATCTATCATCTATATACATAGTAAAAAAAGAATAAGAGTTTATATTATAAGTAATAAGAAAATTATAGTTTTAATAGACAAAAATGAATTTTATTCCTCCGCTTTGAGGGGGGGTAACTCAAACTAATTCTTCATCTTTGTGCGCCAATTTGGACCAATCTAGCGGCTAAATAAAAAAAACAGGGCCAGATGGACATCATTAAAGTTAAAAAAAATAATAAGTTACTTTAACCAGAACTTTAAAACAATTTAAAAACATATTCATAGAAAATGTTTGGTCCAATTATTTAAAATAATGACGTTGTTTGGGAATAAGAACAGTGACAAATTTCTGATATGCTGAAGAGGTGTTGTTTTTAGATATGAAGAGAAAATCAGGAAACTCAGGGTTTATATTCCAGTCAAGTGGGAGAAAATGTTAGATTTTGATGGTTGACTTGAAAATAAACCCTTTGAGAAAACCATCAATGCTAATAGATTAATCCCATTAATGGATCCTTTGATATTTCCCAATTTATCTGCATAACTAAATTCTTTCCAAAACCACCTCAATTATATTTAAATTGTCCCAATTATAATAGCTAATAATAGCTATGATATAATTACAAAATGGCTGATTATGGGTCCACTTGGGTGCAAGGTGGTCCCACGGCATTAACTAAATTGCACCTCCTAAATTAGTGCACTAATCTCAATGCACTAAGGCGGAAGTTGGGTTCAATTAATGAAAGCAATTTATTAAGCACTTAAACATAGACATCCCAAATGAGGGCGTACTTAGTGCTATTGAGAGGCCTGTCAACGTCCCAATTAGGGGTGCGTTATCTTTTATATTCATATATATCTTATTCCCCATTTATTGTTGTTCATCAAGTTATGATGTAGCTCTAATCAGGAAGATTTTGATGTTGAGTTAGCAACCCAAAATTGTCCCAATTATGAGAGTAAAATTGCCTTCAATTGGGCTGAAATGATTGTTATTTTAGTCAATTCATGGGCTGAATTGACTTGGGGATTTTTCATAATTATTGCTTTTAGTGTTACAGTTCCTTGGACTGGCGCCAGGGTTTGCAGTGGCTCAATACTGGAAAATTGGAAAAGAGCACCAAAGAGGAAACAGGAAAATATGGGTTAGTTTACCAATTAATTTATTAAATTAAAATGCTTCAATATTTATAGGGTGCATCAGGACTCAGTGCCTTCAGGATCTTCAGAGCCTCATCCAAACAGGTTTTGACTAACCTTCTGGAATGGCCTCCTTGAGGGCGTCCTCAATGGATAGCGTCGCTCACCTGACTGAGAAGGTGGAAAGCCCGCTCCACGTGACTCAGGACTAGGTGAGGATGATCCTGAAAGAGTTTTTTTCTTGGCTGGTTTCAATGACCAATTCAGCATGGCCAGATTTGGAAGATGGGAATTTGAGACAATTTTTATCTCAAATCTCAACAAGGCCCCCTTCAAGATCCTGTTGGAGGTGGGAGTACAGATGGAGGAACTGACCATGCACTCAGTTTACAACAGTCCCTTGATTGCTGTCAGCAATGGAGTACTTGGACTTCACCTTGTGTATAACTTTATAGGTCCCAGACCACAGTACGTCAAGCTTGTTCTGTCAGCCTCCAGGTCAATGATGATAAAAGAGAACAAGGTCACCTAGTTGAAATTCTGGTAAGGAGGGTTGTCCAAGATTCAATTGGGATGTCTCTCTTCCAGTGGTGATAACAATGCCTTGAGTGGCTTGGGCTTGGAGCTGGACAATTTCATCAGCAAGAGCCCTCATATTTAAATCAGCATTCTCAGGAGCGGAGGCTTTGAATAGGGGCTGGACGCTACTGGGTAGTCATGGGGCCCACCCATACAGGGCTTCGAATGGGGACATTTTGATAACATGGTGATAGCTTACCTGGTAAGCAAGCAGGGCGCTGGGCAAATAATGGTTCCAGCGGGCAGGATCTGAGGCGGCCAACTTCCATAGGATGGAGACAAGAGTTCCGTTAGCTTGTTCTTTCGCCCCATTAGTAGAAGGGTGGTAGGGAGCAGCAAAACTCTGGGTGGTTCCAAATACCGAAGTTAATTCCTGTACTACCTGGGAGGTGAAGTTCAAACCATTGTCTGAGAGCAATGTCTGGGGGCACCCATGCTGGGTGAAAATGGAGCGAACAAGGAACAAGGCGGTAGCCTTAGCCATGGCTGCAGGAACTGAGATCGCCTCGACCCACTTAGTCAGATGGTCTATGACAAGAATAATATACTTGTGACCATGTAGACCAGTGGAGGGGGGACCCACCACGTCAATACTAA